>QANZ01029788.1:0-32178 GCA_003254925.1 Chamaecrista fasciculata | reverse complement strand
GGCACGGGAAAGTCATCCATGATCCAAACCTTTACTTTCTCGATTCCTTGAGTAAGTCCCAATTTCCAGTGTGGCCACTCAGTATATTGGGACTTACTCAAGAAGATCGAGAAAGTAAAGGTTTGGATCATGGATGACTTTCCTGTGCCTGATCCATGACCAAGATATCGTAGAACAATAGGGTCGGTGCCAAGGAGGTACTAAGGTTAAATCGGTTTTTGGTAAAAACGATAACTCACGTGTTTTGGGTAGTCGTGATGGCTTGCTAGAGTTCGCTCACGACTTGTAGGTCATGGGGATGACCTGCTGCCAACTTCACGTGGGGCCTGCTGGGTCACACACGAGCAGGATTAGAACACGTTTTAAAAGGGACACGAATTAGGGTTAATTCGTGGGTCACTTCGGTGGCACAATTTAAGACACAGAGGAAATGTCTGGGACATTAGGTCTTGTCTTAAATAATCTACAGTTTAAATAATTGTTAAATGATTAATAGGGATTAATTATTTACAATTAAAATATTAGGGAAAAATAAATCAGATAAGGTTCCTAAAAGTTAGGAGATTATTGATTTATAAAATTCCCAATATTAATATAGAGGGTGGCGCCTCTTATAGATGATTTTAATTAATAGAAATGTTTTATTAATTTAAATCATGAGTTTGAATTTGAATTTGAAATTCAAGATTTGAATTAAGATATTGGGGTAATATTTTAATTCAAGATTTGAAACTCGCCTCCTTCCTTTGTAGAGAGAAGTTCGACTTTTCTCCTAAAGAGTTAGAGAGAGAAAGTCGATTTGGGCATTAGGGTTTTTGAGAGAAAGAAGAACAAAAGGAGTTTTGTTGCTGACTTCTCCATTGTTGCACCACCTTGCTTGAATTCAAAGAAGGAGTTCTTGAATTCAAACTCTATAGATTCAAGTTCCTTGTTTCTTTGGAGAAAGAAACAGAAGGCTAGCACCTTGTGTTCGGGAAACTATTCGTGTGGATCACCGGTGGAGGAAGGACGTTGCAAACGGACTTCTCAGACTCGCCTAGTTTAACCAGCCGATTGAAAGCTTGAGGTATAACACTTTTCGTATCTGGTTTTAAATTCAACTAGCGGATCTCAGGGTTGGAAATCTTTGGGCAGCGCATTAAAATATTTGTTTTACTTTTTGCTTCCTCTGCGTGCTTTTGCCCCGGGGATTTCCCAACAGTGGTATCAGAGCCAGGCTAGTCCTGGATTTAAAATCATATTTTGTGTACATGTGATGTATGCTTGGCGTGTTTACCGATTTCAATCCTGTTTTTGGTTTTACAAAAAAATCCACCGAATATTTTTCTTAAAATTAAATCTACAAGAAAAGGTGCAAATTTATGTATATGATACATAAAGAAGTCAATTTGATTGATTTGAAAAGTTTTCTTGAAAATTTGGGCCAAAGTCGAAATTCCCATATAATTATGATTTAAAGTGTTTTAATTATAATATTATATGGGTGACTGAAAATTTAATAAAATTATGAATTTTAAAATTTTTGGGTCAATAATTAAAATTCTTGAATATGATTCCTGAATTTTATAATTATTGATAATGGGCCTAATTTCAAGAAAAAGGTATGTAAAAATTGCACAACCCTAATTTGAACACACTACAAAAATCGTTTTTGATATGTGTTTCCAATATACCGTGTTTGACATACTTGTATGAATTATTTGTATATGTAATTGTGTGGTGTTGGATATGGCTCTAGGTTTTTGGTGTATATGGCCTGCGTGTCGTCTCCCTCTATCCGATGTAATTTTACTTTTCAGTTTATACCTCAATGTAATTGGGGTTTACTCTCTTGTAATTTTGCCTTTCTTTTTAGAAAAATTCTCTCATTGGCTTGGGAGAATTATTAGGATAGGTGGGCCATATCTAAACACGTTATATATCTGCTTTACATTTAGTTTGTATGTGATACAAAGCGCTAGATGTATGTTTAGGACGAGATTTTAACATGCTATTTACCCTTTTAAACGGTACAACCACGTATACGATACGAGGGTGGGATTTTGCATATGATGCAAGTCCGTGCACATGTTTATATGTATGTGATACATGGGGTAATAAACATGTGGCATGACTCGTTTAATTTTAAAAGGAGTTTTAAAGTTAAACTATAAAACGGAGCTTTTTTAAAATCAAACCCTTTTAAAAAATCTTAAGTTTTAATGCCGTCAATAAAACACCCTGTTGAAATCTCGTTCATCGTAGAGCGGTGATCGCCCTCCGCGACACGTATCTACCTTGACCTTGAGGAGACACGGGTGAATGGGGGTTTTCAGTTCGACGCCCATTGAAATCTTGGATCATTGAATACGGTGATCGCCCTCCGGGACACGTGTTTAGTGGGGCCTTGATGATATGGGGCTGGGCTTCGGCCTCATCGTTTGGGCCTAGCCATTCACGAGTTTTATTGTGTGACTTAATGGGGTTATCAAAACGGTTTTGGACCTCAAGGCATTAGATGGGATAAACATGTCGTATCATATGATGATACAGTCCCACAATGATCTAAGAGTCACATAGAGATGCGATTGGTAAGGAGTTACCTACCTAAATAACCAAAGGGTGCATGATCGCCCTCCGCGACGGTAAACTTTGGTGAAATATGGGTCTTAGCCACTAATAATAAATTTGATTGGGTTTTATAAAATGGTGGATATATTTTATTTTCCTGCTAATTAAACTTTACATATCTCGATTGTAGAATCAAATGGCAACAAACGTTTCATCACTATCACTGCGATCTGTCCTTGAGAAGGACAAACTAACTGGGACTAACTTTCTCGACTGGTACAGAAATGTGAGAATTGTTCTCACCCAGGAGAGAAAGCTCTACGTCCTAGAGAACCCCATCCCTGAACAGCCTGCTGCAAATGCTCCAAGAGCTCAAAAGGATGCTTATGAGAAGCATCTGAGTGACTCTGTGGACGTTGCCTGTCTTATGCTCGTTACCATGGTTCCCGAGATTCAAAAGAACTTGGAGAACAAAGGAGCATATGAGATAATAACACATCTCAGGGAAATGTTCCAAGTACAGGCAAGGCAAGAGAGGTTTGAGACTGCAAAGGCTCTTTACTCTTGCAAGATGGCAGAAGGTGGATCTGTGAGTGCCCACGTGTTGAAGATGCAGGGGCATATAGATCACCTTGCTAGGCTGGGATTTCCCATTTTGCCAGAGCTAGCGACGGATTTGATCCTTCATTCGCTGCCAAGAAGTTATGACCAGTTCGTCTTGAACTTCAACATGAATGGCATGGAGAAATCAGTGTCTGAACTGCATGGGATGCTGAAGACTGCTGAGGCGTCCATAAAGAAGGCGCCTAGCACTGTCTTGTTAGTTCAGAACAAGGGAAAGGGGAAGGGCAAAGGAAAGAGGAAAGGGGATTCCGAGGTTGGTGGGACCAAGCCTGCGGCAAAACCTAACCCACCGCCTGCCAAGAAGGCAAAGTCCTCTAAGGATGAAGTTTGTTTCTTCTGCCTAAAGCCGGGTCACTGGAGGAGAAATTGTAAGCTGTACATGGAAGATCTGAAGAAGAAGAAGGGTGAAGCTTCTACTTCAGGTATCTTTGTTATAGGCGTTCACTTGTCTACTCCTACCACTTGGGTATTGGATACTGCTTGTGGTTCTCACATATGTACTAATTTGCAGGGGTTGAGAAGAAGCAGAAAGCTGAGCAGAGGCGAGGTGGACCTACGTGTGGGCAATGGAGCAAGGGTTGTTGTAGGAACATACGAGCTTGTTTTGCCCACTGGGCTTATTCTGTCTTTGAACAATTGTTATTATGTTCCATGTTTAAGTTCTAACATTATATCCCTTTCTTATTTGGATAAGGAAGGATTTATTTGTGTGAATGGTAATGGAAAGTGTTCAATTTATAAGAATGACGTGTTATATGCTTATGGAGATCTACATGATAACCACTATATCTTAAAATTGGAACAAAGACATAATAACGATATCTATAACATTGATACTAAAAGGATTAAGAATGGTGAATCTAATCCTACATACCTTTGGCACTGTCGCTTAGGTCATATAAACATGAGACGCCTAGAGAAGCTCCATAGAGATGGACTTCTAAGCTCATTTGATTTTGAATCATATGATGCTTGCGAATCCTGTTTACTTGGCAAGATGACAAAGGCGCCTTTCACTGGTCAGAGTGAGAGGGCATCTGACTTATTAGGAATCATACACAGTGATGTATGTGGACCCATGAGTATCCATGCCAGAGGAGGTTACTCCTACTTCATTACGTTTACTGACGACTTCAGTAGATATAGGTATATCTACTTAATGAAGCACAAGTCAGAGTCTTTTGAAATGTTCAAAAGATTTCAAAATGAAGTTGAGAACCAACTTGATAAGAAAATTAAGATCCTTCGATCTGATCGAGGAGGCGTATATTTGAGTCAAGAATTCACTGATCATCTTAGTAGTTGTGGGATAGTCTCACAACTAACTCCTCCTGGAACACCACAGTGGAATGGTGTGTGTGAGAGGAGGAATCGAACTCTATTGGATATGGTTCGATCTATGATGAGTCAGACCGATCTTCCGCCATCCTTTTGGGGATATGCTTTAGAAGCTGCCGCGTTCACACTTAACCGTGTTCTGTCCAAGGCTGTTGAGAAGACACCATATAAGATATGGAAAGGGAAGAGTCCCAATTTGTCTAACCTCAAGGTTTGGGGATGTGAGGTTTACTTAAGCAACAGGCTAACGATAAACTGTCTCCCAAATCTCTCAAGTGTCTGTTTGTGGGATACACTAAAGAAACAAAAGGGTATTACGTCTACTGCCCAACTGACAACAAAGTGTTTGTAGTCAGGAGTGGGTTCTTCTTAGAGAAGGATCTTGTTTCCAAAAGAAACAGTGGGAGTAAGATAGAGCTTGAAGAAGTTCAAATTCCACAAGATACATCAGAGGCACAGACGGAAATTGGAGAAGTTCCACAAGACGTTGTGGAAGCTCCTCCACAGAGACAAGGACCACGAAGGTCTGATAGAACACGTTTTCAGCCAGAGAGATATAATGGATTTCTCGTGACCGAAAACAAGGATATGTTGCTCACAGAGCGTGGTGAACCCACCACCCATCAAGAGGCCATCGTAGACCCCAACTCAGAGAAATGGGTTGAAGCCATGAAGGCTGAGATGCAATCCATGTATGACAACAAGGTATGGACCTTGGTCACTCCACCTAAAGGGGTAAAACCCGTAGGGTGCAAGTGGGTTTTCAAAGAGAAAACAGACATGGATGGCAACGTCAGCATCTTCAAGGCGAGGTTGGTTGCGAAGGGATTTACGCAACGTCATGGTATAGACTATGACGAAACGTTTTCGCCTGTTGCAATGGCCAAATCCATTAGGATCCTCCTTGCCATAGCTGCATATTACGACTATGAGATATGGCAAATGGATGTCAAAACAGCGTTCCTTAACGGGAAGCTGCCCGAGGATGTGTATATGATACAACCCGAGGGGTTTGAATGTTCTGAGGCACCAGACATGGTGTGCAAGCTTCAGAGATCCATTTATGGATTGAAGCAAGCATCTAGGAGTTGGAATTAACGTTTTGATGAGGTCGTCAAAGAGTTTGGCTTCCTACAAAACCCTGACGAACCTTGTGTTTACAAGAAGGTTAGTGGGAGCACGATTGTGTTATTGGTACTATATGTCGATGACATATTACTCATTGGAAATGATGTTTCAACCTTAGAGATTGTAAAATCATGGTTGGGAAAATCCTTTTTAATGAAGGACTTAGGAGAAGCCGGCTATATTCTAGGAATCAAGATCTATAGAGATAGATCTCGTAGGCTTCTTGGATTGAGTCAAAGCACGTACTTGGATAAGGTACTGAAGAGGTTCTTTATGCAAGATTCCAAGAAGGGATTCATTCCGATGAATCATGGGCTGACCCTAAGCAAGAAACAGTGTCCCAAGACACTTGTTGAGCGAGGTCGCATGAGTAGGATTCCCTATGCCTCGGCCATATGATCCATCATGTATGCCATGCTATGTACTCGACTCGATGTGTCATTTGCCCTGAGTATGACAAGCCGATTCCAACAAGACCCTGGTGAGGATCATTGGATCGCTGTCAAGAATATCCTTAAGTACTTAAGAAGGACTAAGGATGAGTTCTTGGTTTACAGTGGAACTGTTGAAGAGCTATGTGTAAGGGGTTACACAGACGCTAGTTTCCAAACCGACCAAGATGACTTCAAATCGCAGTCAGGATATGTGTTTCTCTTGAACGGTGGTAGCGTGAGTTGGAAGAGTTCCAAGCAGAGCACGATTGTCGATTCTACAACGGAGTCCGAGTATATTGCAGCATCGGATGCAGTAAAGGAGGCTGTGTGGATTAGAAAGTTCATCTCCGAGCTTGGTGTGGTTCCGACCATCTCTGATCCCATTACCCTGTATTGCGATAATAGTGGTGCTATTACGCAAGCCAAGGAGCCACGGTCCCACAAGAGGACCAAACATATACTCAGACGTTTTCACCTCGTCAGGGAAATGGTTGACAGAGGTGATGTGAAGATATGCAAAGTAGCAGGCGAGGATAACGTTACTGATCCTCTGACAAAGCCGCTTGCAAGGGTCATACATGACAGGCATGTATCGTCGATGGGGATTAGACGCATTGATCAGTGTACCTAGGAGTAGGAAAAGCTAGATTGATGATTGTAACCTAGTGCAAGTGGGAGTCTATTGGGAATTGTGCCCTAGGGCCAATCCTCTTTTATGTATGTTATGAACATATGGATTAATATATAGAGATAAATTAATGGTTATCATATTATTAGCATGTTTACTGTGATGACGTCCGTGATTAATTATAAGATAATTAATCTAAAACTGTCCCTGATCGATTGTTTTCGTGGGAGCGAAAATGAACTAAGATCAGCATGACCTCGGTGCATAGAGATGCACGCACTAGATGCTGGAACGAGTGTCATGGTGCAATTACGTAAGGGGTTACGAGTTGCTGGACTGACCCGGAGAGTCCTGCATGGGTTTAGTCATCAGCTTGCCTCTCCTGTACGCCTGTCACGACGCCTTAGAACTGAGGTCATCATTATTCCGGCGTTGCAGTTGTCAGACTTTGGCTTAGTCTAGCGTTTCCCATAGCAGGGTAGCCATAATAAGTAAGTACGGGTTTGGTTGATTGCCGTGCTGAGGAATGTGGATTGACCTAAAAGGGATTTTGTTCCCCATTAAATTGGGAGATATCTTACTAACGCCCTCGATGAGTCTATCCAAGGAAAGAGTGGCCACTAAGTATATTGGGACTTACTCAAGGAGATCGAGAAAGTAAAGGTTTGGATCATGGATGACTTTCCTGTGCCTGATCCATGACCAAGATATCGTAGAACAATAGGGTCGGTGCCAAGGAGGTACTAAGGTTAAATCGGTTTTTGGTAAAAACGATAACTCACGTGTTTTGGGTAGTCGTGATGGCTTGCTAGAGTCCGTCACGACTTGTAGGTCATGGGGATGACCTGCTGCCAACTTTAGGTGGGGCCTGCTGGGTCACACACGAGCAGGATTAGAACACCTTTTAAAAGGGACACGAATTAGGGTTAATTCGTGGGTCACTCCAGTGGCACAATTTAAGACACAGAGGAAATGTCTGGGACATTAGGTCTTGTCTTAAATAATCTACAGTTTAAATAATTGTTAAATGATTAATAGGGATTAATTATTTTCAATTAAAATATTAGGGAAAAATAAATCAGATAAGGTTCCTAAAAGTTAGGAGATTATTGATTTATAAAATTCCCAATAGTAGTATAGAGGGTGGCGCCTCTTATAGATGATTTTAATTAATAGAAATGTTTTATTAATTTAAATCATGAGTTTGAATTTGAATTTGAAATTCAAGATTTGAATTAAGATATTGGGGTAATATTTTAATTCAATAAAGAATTTAAATTCAGAATTCAAATTTGATTTAAAGATATTATGGTAATATTTTAATTCAAAAACATTGGGATAAAATAAATTAGTTATGACTTCCTAAAAGTTAGGAGTCATTTTTTATTTATAAAATTCCTTAAAAATAAAAGGGGTTAGGCGCCTATCTAGTGGGACCCAAGGGAAGATTTGATCTTCCATTTGATTCTCTCAGATAGCAGTTTGAATTTGAATTAAAATATTATGGTAATATTTTAATTAGATATTCAAGTCTTAAAATATGATATTATTGTAATGTCATGATTTTATAATTATTAAAATTGCCTAATTTTTATAATTATAGCTTAATAAAGTCGCCTAGCCCATTACACTTGAGTGTAACCCTAATTCATTTTGCAATTCATCTTCCTCCTTGTTGAGAGAGAGAGAAACTCGCCTTCTTCCTTTGTAGAGAGAAGTTCGACTTTTCTCCTTAAGAGTTAGAGAGAGAAAGTCGATTTGGGCATTAGGGTTTTTGAGAGAAAGAAGAACAAAAGGAGTTTTGTTGCTAACTTCTCCATTGTTGCGCCACCTTGCTTGAATTCAAAGAAGGAGTTCTTGAATTCAAACTCTGTAGATTCAAGTCCCCTGTTTCTTTGGAGAAAGAAACAGAAGGCTAGCACCTTGTGTTCGGGAAACTGTTCGTGTGGATCACCGGTGGAGGAAGGACGTTGCAAACGTACTTCTCAGACTCGCCTAGTTTAACCAGCCGATTGAAAGCTTGAGGTATAACACTTTTCGTATCTGGTTTTAAATTCAACTAGCGGATCTCAGGGTTGGAAATCTTTGGGCAGCGCATTAAAATTTTTGTTTTACTTTTTGCTTCCGCTGCGTGCTTTTGCCCCGGGGATTTCCCAACAGCATGAGTGGCATCCCTTATGCTTCAGCAATAGGATCCATCATGTATGTCATGCTATGTACTTGACCCGATGTGTCTTTTTCCTTGAGCATGACGAGCCGGTTCCAACAAGACCCTGGTGAGGATCTTTGGACCGCTGTCAAAAACATCCTTAAGTACTTGAGAAGAACTAAGGATGAATTCTTGGTATACGGTGGAACTGATGAGGAGCTATGTGTAAGGGGTTACACAGATGCTAGTTTCCAAACCGACCAAGATGACTTTAAATCGCAGTCTGGATATGTGTTTCTCCTGGACAGTGGTAGCGTGAGTTGGAAGAGTTCCAAACAAAGCACGATTGCTGACTCTACAACCGAGTCCGAGTATATTGCAGCATCAAATGCAGTGAAGGAGGCTGTGTGGATTAGAAAGTTCGTTTTGGAGCTTGGTGTGGTTCCGACAATTGCTGATCCCATTACCTTGTATGGTGATAATAGTGGGGCTATTGCACAAGCCAAGGAGCCACGGTCCCACCCGAGGACTAAACATATACTCAGGCATTTTCACCTTGTCAGAGAGATGATTGACAGAGGTGATGTAACGATATGCAAAGTAGCTGGCGAGGATAACGTTGTCGATCCTCTTACGAAGCCTCTTGCGCGGGTCATACATGAGCGGCATGTATCGTCGATGGGGATTAGACGCATTGATCAGTGTACCTAGTGTAGGAACAGGTAGATTGATGATTGTACCCTAGTGCAAGTGGGAGTCTGTTGGAGATTGTGCTTTAGGGCCAATCATTTTATGTATATGTTTTGAACATAGTGATTAATTTATGGAGATAAATTATGTTGTTATCATATTATTAGCATGTTTACTATGATAGCGTCCTTGATTAATTATGAGATAATTAATCTAAATCCGTCCCTGGTCGATTATTCTCGTGGGAGCGAGAATGAACTAAGAGCATCATGACCTCGGTGTATGGAGATACATGCACTAGATGCTTTACGAGAGTCGTGGTGCAACGAGTAAGGGGTTACAAGTTGCTGGACTGACCTGGAGAGTCCTGCATGGGTTTAGTCATTAGCTAGTCTCTCCTGTACGCCCGTCACGATGCCTTAGACCTGAGGTCTTGACTATTCTGGCGTTGTAGTTGTCAGACTTTGGCCTAGTCTAACGTTGCCCGTAGCAGGGTAGCTATAAGGGCTAGTATAACGGGTTTGGCTGATTTCAGTGCTAAGGAATGTGGTTGACCAAGATGGGATTTTGTCCCTCATTTATAGATGAGAGATATCTAACTGGCGCCCTCGGTGAGTCTGTCCAAGGAAAGAGTGGCCACTCAGGAAAATGGGACTAACTCAGGAAATCGAGAAAATTGAGGTTTGGATTATGGATGACTTTCCCGCGTCTAATCCATGACCAAGATATCCTGTGACAATAGAGTCATGATGGCTTGCTAGAGTCCGCTCTCGACTTGTGAGTCATAGGGATGGCTTGCTGCCAACTTCACGTGGGGCCTGCTGGGTCACACATGAGCAGGATCTGGACACCGCTTAAAGGGACACGAATTAGGGTTAATTCGTTAGTCACTCCGGTGACCCAATTTAAGACATAGATAAATGTCTGGGACATAAAGTCTTGTCTTAAATTAAATCAACGGTTGAGATATTTAAATTTGTGAGACAAGTGTAAATATATTAATTGTTAAATAGTTAATGGGATTAATCTATTTACAATTATAATATTAGGGAATAATAAATCAGATAAGGTTCCTAAAAGTTAGGAGATTATTGATTTATTAAATTCACTAATATTGGGATAAAATAGGATGATGGTGGCGCCTCATAGAGGAGATTTTAATTAATAGAAATGTTTTATTAATTAATGTCATGAATTTGAATTCAAAAGATTTGATCTAGATTTCAAATTTGAAAGATTTGAATTAAAGATATTAGGGTAATATTTTAATTCAAAATCTTTGGAAGATAATGAGTTCCTAAGAGTGAGGAATGTTTTTGATTTATAAAATTCCAAAGAATTTAGGGGAGGTTGGCGCATTGCACTTGTGGGACCCAAGGGAAGATTTGATCTTCCATTTGATTCTCAAAGATTGCAATTTGAATTTGAATTGAAATATTAAGGTAATATTTTTTAATTAAGAATTCAAGTCCTAAAATTATAATATTATTGTTGTTGGGAATCCTAGGCGCCTATCGCAGCGGAAGCAAAATAAAATTAAAATAAAAATGCGCCTAGGTCCTAGAATTCCCGAACGGATCCGCTAGCAGAATTTAAAACTATTAGATAGTGGTATACCTCGCGAGTTTCAATCGATGGTTGTACAAGGCGTGTCCAAGGAGCCCACTCTCAGCGTTCTCCCTCTGCCGGTGATCCACACGAACAGTTTCTTGAACACCAAGGTGCTAGCCTTTAGTTCTTTTCTCCAAAAGAACCAGGGACCAATCTACAGACCTCTGAACTCAAGAACTCCTTCTTGAAACAGCAACTGAGGTGGCGCACAGAAGAAACCCCCCACAAGAACTCCTTGTTGCCTTTTCTTCTCTCAAAAACCCTAGTTATGGAGTCTAATCGATTTTCTCTAACTCTTAGAGAAAAGTCGACTTTTCTCTCTCTTGGGTGCAAAGGTGTGATTTTCTCTCTCTCAACAAGGAAGAAGAAAATCAAAGCTAGGGTTAGAATGCTATGCATGTGGGGCAAGTCGACTTGCCTCATATATATAATTAAATTATTTGGTGATTTAATTATTCCTAAAATCAAGATATTCTGATAATATAATTATTTTAGGACTTGAATTTACAATTAAAATATTACCATAATATTTTAATTTAAATTCAACTTGCAATCTTGGAGAATCAAATGAGAGATCAAATCTCCCCTTGGGACCCACCAACCATGCGCCTATCTCACTCCTTTTATCTTTGGAATTTTATAAATCAAAAACTTTCCTTAATTCATGATTCACCAAAGATTCTGAGAAGAGATCTCACCAAATCTGTTTGAATCAAATCTTTTGATATCTCCATCAAATCTTTTGAATTCAAACTTATTATTTGAATTAATAAAACAATTTATTTATCCAAATAATCCAAAAGAGGCGTCACCCTCATATATTATTGGGGAATTTTATAATTCAATAATTTCCTAACTTTTAGGAACCTTATCTGAATTATTTTTCCCTAATATTTTAATTGTAAATAATTAATCCCCATTAATCATTTAACAATTATTATATTTAAACTTGTCCCACAAATTTAAATATTACACATCTGTAGATCAATTAAGACAAGACCTAATGTCCCAAACATTTCCTCTGTGTCTTAAATCGTGTCACCTGAGTGACCCACGAATTATCCCTAATTTGCGTCCCTTTAAAAACGGTGTTCTGTTCCTGCTCGTGTGTGACCCAGCAGGCCCCACGTGAAGTTGGCAGTAGGTCATCCCCATGACCTACAAGTCGTGAGCGGACTCTAGCAAGCCATCACAACTACCCAAAACACGTGAGTTATCATTTTTACCAAAACGACTTAACCTCAGTACCTCCTTGTCAGAGATCCTATTGTCCTACGATATCTTGGTCATGGACTAGGCACAGGAAAGTCATCCATAATCCAAACCGCAACTTTCTCGATTCCCTGAGTAAGTCCCAATTCCTGAGTAGCCACTCTTTTTCCTGGACAGACTCATCGAGGGCGCTAGTTAGATATTTCTCATCTATGAGGGACAAAATCCCATCTTGGCCAATCCACATTCCTCAGCACGGCAATCGACCAAACCCGTACTTAGCCCTTATGACTACCCTGTTATGGGCAGCGTTAGACTAAGCCAAAGTCTGACAACTGCAACTCCGGAATAATGATGACCTCAGGTCTAAGGCATCGCTACAGGCGTACAAGGAGAGGCAAGCTGATGACTAAACCCATGCAGGACTCTCTGGGTCAGTCCAGCAACTCGTAACCCCTTATGTAATTGCACCATGACTCTCGTCCCAGCATCTAGTGCATGCATCTCTATGCACCGAGGTCTTGCTGGTCTTAGTTCATTTTTGTTCCCACAAAAACAATCGACAAGGGACAGATTTAGATTAATTATCTCATAATTAATCACGAACGTTATCATAGTAAACATGCTAATAACATGATAACACATTAATTTATGTCCATAAATTAATAATATGTTCAAAACATATTTACATAAAACGATTGGCCCTAGGGCAAAATCTCCAACAGACTCCTACTTGCACTAGGGTACAATCATCAATCTAGCTGTTCCTACTCCTAGGTACACTGATCAATGTGTCTAATCCCCATCGACGATACATGTCGCTCATGTATGACCCTTGCAAGAGGTTTAGTCAGAGGATCAGCAACGTTGTCCTCGCCTGGTACTTTGCATATCTTCACATCACCTATGTCAATCATCTCCCTGACAAGGTGAAAACGTTTGAGTATATGTTTGGTCCTCTGGTGGGACCGTGGCTCCTTGGCTTGTGCAATAGCGCCACTATTGTCAGAATACAGGGTAACGAGATCAGAAATGGTCGGAACCACCCCAAGCTCGGAGATGAACTTTCTAATCCACACAGCCTCCTTTGCCGCATCCGATGCTGCAATATACTCGGACTCCGTTGTAGAATCGGCAATCGTGCTCTGCTTGAAACTCTTCCAACTTACGCTGCCGCTGTTCAGGAGAAACACATATCCTGACTGCGATTTAAAGTCATCTTGGTCGGTTTGGAAACTAGCATCTATGTAACCCCTTACACATAGCTCCTCATCAGTCCCACCGTACACCAAGAATTCATCCTTAGTGCTTCTCAAGTGCTTAAGGATATTCTTGACAGTGATCCAATGATCCTCACCAGGGTCTTGTTGGAATCGACTCGTCATGCTTAGGGCAAACGACACATCGGGTCGAGTACATAACATGGCATACATGATGGATCCTATGGCCGAGGCATATGGAATCCCACTCATGCGCCCTCGCTCAACAAGTGTCTTGGGACACTGTTTCTTGCTCAGGGTCAGCCCATGATTCATCGGAATGAATCCCTTCTTGGAATCCTGCATATTGAACCTCTTCAATACCTTTTCCAAGTATGTACTCTGACTCAATACGAGAAGCCTCCTAGATCTATCCCTATAGATCTTAATGCCTAGTATATAGGCAGCTTCTCCCAAGTCCTTCATTGAGAAAGATTTTCCCAACCAGGATTTTATAATCTCTAAGGTTGGAACATCGTTTCCAATGAGTAATATGTCATCGACATATAGTACCAAGAATACTATAGTACTCCCACTAACCTTCTTGTAAACACAAGGTTCGTCAGGGTTTTGCAAGATGCCAAACTCTTTGACTACTTCGTTAAAACGGTGATTCCAACTCCTAGATGCTTGCTTTAATCCATAAATGGATCTCTGAAGCTTGCATACCATATCTGGTGCCTCAGGACATACAAACCCCTCAGGTTGTATCATATACACATCCTCGGGCAGCCTTCCGTTAAGGAACGCTGTTTTGACATCCATTTGCCATATCTCATAGTCATAATATGCGGCTATGGCAAGGAGGATCCTAATGGATTTTGCCATTGCAACAGGCGAAAACGTTTCGTCATAGTCTGTACCATGACGTTGCATGAATCCCTTCACAACCAGCCTCGCCTTGAAGACGTTGACGTTGCCATCCATGTCTGTTTTCTCCTTGAAAACCCACTTGCACCCTACGGGTTTTACCCCTTCGGGTGGAGCGACCAAGGTCCAAACCTTGTTTTCGTACATAGATTGCATCTCAGCCTTCATGGCCTCAACCCATTTCTCTGAGTTGGGATCCACGATGGCCTCTTGACAGGTGGTGGGTTCACCATGCTCTGTGAGCAACACATCCTTGTTTTTAGTCACGAGAAATCCGTAATATCTCTCTGGTTGGAAACATGTTCTATCAGACCTTCGTGGTCCCTGTGTTTGTGGAGGAGCTTCCACAACGTCTTGTGGAACTTCTCCAGTTTCCATTTGTGCCTCTGATGTGTCTTGAGGATTTTGAACTTCTTCAATATCCACATTACTCCCACGGTTTCTTTTGGAAACTAGATCCTTCTCCAAGAAGAATCCACTCCTGACTACAAACATTTTGTTGTCAGTTGGGCAGTAGACATAATATCCCCTTGTTTCCTTGGGGTATCCTACAAACAGACACTTGAGGGATTTGGGAGACAGTTTATCGTTAGCTTGCTGCTTAACGTAAACCTCACATCCCCAAACCTTGAGGTAAGACATAATGGCACTCCTCCCATTCCATATCTCATATGGTGTCTTCTCAACAGCCTTGGACGGAACACGGTTAAATGTGAAAGCGGCAGCTTCTAGAGCGTACCCCCAAACGGATGGCGGAAGATCAGTTTGACTCATCATAGATCGAACCATATCTAATAGAGTTCGATTCCTCCTCTCAGACACACCATTCCACTGTGGTGTTCCAGGTGGAGTAAGCTGTGAGACTATCCCACAACTACTAAGATGATTAGTAAATTCTTGACTCAAATACTCACCTCCTCGATCAGATCGTAGGATCTTGATTTTCTTGTCAAGCTGGTTCTCAACTTCATTCTGAAATCTCTTGAACATTTCAAAAGACTCCGACATGTGCTTCATCAGGTAGACATACCCATATCTACTGAAGTCGTCAGTAAACGTAATGAAGTAGGAGTAACCTCCTCTAGCATTGATACTCATGGGTCCACATACATCACTATGTCTGATCCCCAACCAGTCAGATGCCCTCTCACTGTGGCCAGTGAAAGGCGCCTTTGTCATCTTACCAAGTAGACAAGATTCGCAAGCATCATATGATTCAAAATCAAATGAGCTTAGAAGTCCATCCTTATGGAGCTTCTCTAGGCGTTTCTCGTTTATATGGCCTAAACGACAATGCCAAAGGTATGTAGGATTAGATTCATTAGTCCAGTGGGCAAAACTAGCTCGTATGTTCCTACAGCAACATCAGCAACCCTTGCTCCATTGCCCACTCGTAGGTCCACCTCGACCCTGCTCAGCTTTCTACTTCTTCTCAACCCCTGCATATTAGTACATATGTGAGAACCACAAGCAGTATCCAATACCCAAGTGGTAGGAGTAGACAAGTGAACGCCTATAACAAAGATACCTGAAGTAGAGGCTTTGCTCTTCTTCTTCATCAGATCTTCCGTGTACAGCTTACAGTTTCTCTTCCAGTGTCCCGGCTTCTGGCAGAAGAAACATACTATATCCTTATTGGGCTTTGCCTTCTTGGCGGGTGGCGGGTTAGGCTTAGCCGCAGGCTTGGTCCCACCAACCTCGGCGTCTCCTTTCCTCTTTCCTTTGCCCTTACCCTTTCCCTTGTTCTGAACTAGTAAGACAGTGCTAGGCACCTTCTTAATAGATTCCTCATCAGTCTTTAGCATCCCATGCAGTTCAGAAACGGTCTTCTCCATGCCATTCATGTTAAAGTTTAAGACGAACTGGTCATAACTTCTAGGTAGCAAATTCAGGATCAAATCCGTCGCTAGCTCTGGCAAAATGGGAAAACCTAGCCTGGCAAGGTGATCTACGTACCCCTTCATCTTCAAGACGTGGGCACTGACAGATCCATCTTCTGCCATCTTGCAAGAGTATAGAGCCTTTGCTGTCTCGAATCTCTCTTGCCTTGCCTGTACTTGGAACATTTCCCTAAGATGTGTCATCATCTCGTATGCCCCCATGTTCTCCAAGTTCTTTTGGATCTCAGGAACCATGGTTACCAGCATAAGACAGGCAACGTCCACAGAGTCACTTTGATGCTTCTCGTAAGCATCTCTCTGTGCTCTTGGAGCGTTTGCAACAGGCTGTTCAGGGATGGGGTTCTCTAGGACATAGAGCTTCCTCTCCTGGGTGAGAACAATTCTCAGATTTTGGTACCAGTCGAGAAAGTTAGTCCCAGTCAACTTGTCCTTCTCAAGGACATATCGCAGTGATAGTGTTTGAACGTTCGTTGTCATTTCTACAATTAGATATGAAAAGCTTTAATTAGCAGGAAAATAAAATTGTATCCACCATTTTATAAAACCCAGTGAAATTTATTATTAGTGGCTAAGACCCATATTTCACTAAAGTTTACCGTCGCATAGGCGATCATGCACCCTTTAGTTATTTAGGTAGGTAACTCCTTACCAATCACATCTCCATGTGACTCTTAGATCCTTATGGGATTGTATCATCATATGATACTTATTATGGCATGTTTATCCCATCTAATGCCTTGAGGTCCAAAACCGTTTTGATAACCCCATTAAGTCACACGGTAAAACATGTGAATGGCTAGATTCAAAACAACGAGGCCGAAGCCCAACCCCATATCATCAAGGTCCAACTGCAATACGTGTCACGTAGGCGATCATCGTATTCAAAGAATCAAGATTTCAACAGGCGTCGTGTTGAAAATCCTATTCACCCGTGTCTCCTCAAGGTCAAGGCAGATACGTGTCGCGGAGGCATTAAAGACTTAAATTTTCTAAAAGGGTTTGACTTTTAATTTAATAAAAGAGGTTCCGATTTATAGTTTAATTTTAAAACTCCTTTTAAAACTACACGAGTCATGCCACATGTTTATTACCCCATGTATCTCATACATATAAACATGTGCCGGATTCTGTATCGTATACAAAATCCCACGCTCGTATCGTATACGTGGTTGTAGCGCGGTATATAAATAGCATGTTAAAATTTCGCACCCTAAACATACATCTAGCGCATCACATACAACTAAACGTAAAACAAACACCGTGTTTAGATATGGCCCATCTACCCTAGAATTCTCCCAAGCCAATGAGAGAACCTTTCTAAAAGGAAAAATAAAATTACACGTGAATAAACCCCAGTTACATTGAGGTATAAACTGAAAGTAAATTTTACACCAGAGTAGAGGGAGACGACACGCAGGCCGTATTTACCGAAATAAACCTCCTAGAGCCATATCCAACACCACACAATTCAAATATGAACAATTCATACAATTATGTCAAACACGGTAACCAACACATATATTAAAACTCCTTTTAAGATTGTGTTCAATTTAGGGTCTGTGCAATTTTAACATGCCTTTTCTTGAGATTAGGCCTTTTATCAATAATTATAAATACCATGAATCTCCATTCAAGAATTCTTAATTATTGACCCCCAAAAATTTTAAAATTCATAATTTTAACCAATTTTCAGCCACTTTTATAATTATTATAATTAAAACACTTTTAACTATAATTATAAAGGAATTTCCATTTTGGCCTAAAACTTCAAGAAAATTTTTCCAATTGATCCAATCGATTCTATATGTATCATATACATATAATTTGCACCTTTTTCTGTAGATTGAATTTTTAAGAAAAACGTTCGGTGGATTTTGTTTGTAAAACCAAAAACGTGATTGAAAGCGGTAAACACACATATCATACATCACATGTACACATAAACAGTTTTAAATCCTAGAACTAGCGTGGCTCTGATACCACTGTTGGGAATCCTAGGCGCCTATCGCAGCGGAAGCAAAATAAAATTAAAATAAAAATGCGCCTAGGTCCTAGAATTCCCGAACGGATCCGCTAGCAGAATTTAAAATTTTTAGATAGTGGTATACCTCACGAGTTTCAATCGATGGTTGTACAAGGCGTGTCCAAGGAGCCCACTCTCAGCGTTCTCCCTCTGCCGGTGATCCACTGGAACAGTTTCTTGAACACCAAGGTGCTAGCCTTCAGTTCTTTTCTCCAAAAGAACCAGGGACCAATCTACAGACCTCTGAACTCAAGAACTCCTTCTTGAAACAGCAACTGAGGTGGCGCACAGAAGAAACCCCCCACAAGAACTCTTTCTTGCCTTTTCTTCTCTCAAAAACCCTATTTATGGAGTCTAATCGATTTTCTCTAACTCTTAGAGAAAAGTCGAATTTCTCTCTCTTGGGTGCAAAGGTGTGATTTTCTCTCTCTCAACAAGGAAGAAGAAAATCAAAGCTAGGGTTAGAATGCTATGCATGTGGGGCAAGTCGACTTGCCTCATGTATATAATTAAATTATTTGGTGAATTAATTATTCCTAAAATCAAGATATTCTGACAATATAATTATTTTAGGACTTGAATTTACAATTAAAATATTACCATAATATTTTAATTTAAATTCAAACTGCAATATTGGAGAATCAAATGAGAGATCAAATCTCTCCTTGGGACCCACCAACCATGCGCCTATCTCCCTCCTTTTATCTTTGGAATTTTATAAATCAAAAACTTTCCTTAATTCATGATTCACCAAAGATTCTGAGAGGAGGTCTCACCAAATCTGTTTGAATCAAATCTTTTGATATCTCCATCAAATCTTTTGAATTCAAACTTATTATTTGAATTAATAAAACTATTTTATTTATCCAAATAATCCAAAAGAGGCGCCACCCTCATATATTATTGGGGAATTTTATAATTCAATAATTTCCTAACTTTTAGGAACCTTATCTGAATTATTTTTCCCTAATATTTTAATTGTAAATAATTAATCCCCATTAATCATCTAACAATTATTATATTTAAACTTGTCCCACAAATTTAAATATTACACATCCGTTCGGGAATTTTAGGACTTGGCGCGTTTTATTTAAAGTTTTATATTTTCTTCCGCTGCGTTAGGCGCCTAGAATTCCCAACAGTAGTTTGGGCTATCACCGCTCCACAATGATCAAGATTTTAACAGGGTGTTTTATTGATGGCATTAAAACTTAAGATTTTATTAGGGTTCAATTTTTGGTTCAATTTGAAATCCAATTTTAAAATTAAACGAGTGTGCCAAGTGTTTACCCCCATGTATCATATACATATAAACACATGCACGAATTGTGTATCTCAAACAAAATCCTACGCTCGTATCGAATACGGGGTTGTGCGTAATATAAAATTTTAATGTTAAAATCGCGAACCCTAAACATACATCTAGTGCCAATTTGTATCACAAACGAAAACTAAATGCATAAAATAACCGTGTTTAGGTATGGCTCATCTACCCTAAATTCCCTCAAGCCAATGAGAGAATTTTTCTAAAAGGAAAAAGAAAAATTACATTGGGAAACCTCATTTGAACATATGAGGGGAGTGAGATGATAAAAGAAATTTACATCCAGAATTTAGGGAGACGACACGCAGGTCGTATTTACCAAAATAAGACGTAGAGCCATATCTAACACCATACTCAAACATACATGAACAATTCATATATATATGTGTGGACACGGCTTCAACATCACACAAAAAAAATGATTTTTGATTGCGTTCAATTAGGGTTTGTGCAATTTAACATGCCTTCTTGAAAAATAAGTCTTGCATCAATAATTCAAAATTTCATGAATCATATTCAAGAAATCGAGTTTATTGACCCAAAATTTATAAATTCACAATTTACAATTTTCAGCCAAGACCTAAACTTTTCAAGAAAATTTTTAAATCAATCAAATTGATTACCTTATGTATCAAATACATAAATTTGCACCATTCTGAGAATCGGTTAAAAACATGTGGTGGACAATTGCAAAATTCGAGCATATAGATAAACACACAAACATACATCAACCTGTATATTCACAAAACTAGCATAAACACACAGATAGCGTGGCTCTGATACCACTATTGGAGATTATAGAGCGAGCGCAGCGGGAAAAAGTGTAAAATTTAAAATTTTTAACAAAACTATAATCTCCTCCACAGGATCCACTACATGTGTTTATACCAGTGAGATGAGATGTTTACCTATATCAGAGAATGCTGAATAACTGCAATTTCCAAGAAGTCCACAGACTCGTGTCCCTCCTCTACCGGTGATCCACACGAACCGTTTGGCAGATACCCAGGTGCTAGCCTTCGATCTCTTCTCCAAGAGATCACGGGAACCGATCTACAATCTTGAATCTTCAAGAACACTTCTTGAAAACTCCAAGATCTGGTGGCATAGAACCAAGAATCAAATTCTTGGCCACACAACTCTAGGGTTATGCGACTCTCTCTCTTCCTCACACACAAAACGCCTCTAAAACCCTAGGTTTAGGGTTAGTCGAACTTTCCCTATTTCCTCTAGAGTTATGCGCCTATTTCTCTATTTCCCCCAGAGCAGGCGACTTCTCTCAGATATCTCAGGCTAGGCGAGTTGTGTAAGTATTTATAGAGTCCCATTCCTAACTCATGAAAATAGGGAATTATAATCATGAAAATAGGGAATAACTAATCTGATTATAAGATTACACTAATATTATAATTCAAAATTAAAAGGCAATTTAAATTTAAATTTCAAGATCAAATCTTGAAACCTAAATCTTGAATGCCCACTTCCCATTGGTTGGAATGAGTCAGGAGGATTTGAATTCTTAATTAAAATATTACATTAATATCATTATTTAAATTTCAAAGTGCGTTATTGAAATTCAAAATGCAAGATCAAATTTTGCTCTTGGATATCCAAGAATGCGCCACCCTCCTATTATCTTATAGGAATTTAATAAATAAGATAACAGTCGTAACTCTTAGGAAGTTATAACCAACTTATTAATATCCTTAACAAATTGAATTAAAATATTACCCTAATATCTTAATTCAAACTTGAATCTTGAATTCAAATTCAAATCTTGAATTCAAATTTAAATCTTGAATTCAAATTAACAAAATCATATTTCATTAATTAATTCAAGAGTGAGGCGCCACCCTCCTCTTGTTATCTTCCAATATTAGAGAAATTAATAAATCAATAATCCCCTAACTTTTAGGAGACTTTGCCAATTCATTATTCCCTAATATTTTAAACAAGAATTCAATTGTAAATAGATTAATCAAATTAACTATATAACAATTAATATATTTAAACTTGTCTTACAAATTTAAATATCACAAATGTAGATCTTATTTAAGACAAGACTTCATGTCCTAAGACATTCAATTATGTCTTAAATTGTGTCACTAAAGTGACTCACGAATTAAACCCTAATTCGTGTCCCATTACAGTATCTTGATCCTGCTCATGTGTGACCTAGCAGGCCTTAAGTGAAGTTGGCAGGAAGCCATCTCTATGACTCACAAGTCGAGAGCGGACTCTAGCAAGCCATAATGACTACCCAAAACACGTGAGTTATCGTTTTAACCATTACGATTTAACCTAAGTACCACCTTGTCATATTCCTTATTATCACACGATATTTTGGTCATGGATAAGGCATGGGACAGTCATCCTTTCATTCAAACCATAACTTTCTCGATTCCTTGAGTTAGTCCCATTTCCCTGTGTGGCCACACATTCCTTGGACAGACTCATCGAGGGGCCCAGTTAAATATCTCTCAACTTAATGTGGGACAAAATTCCTTCTTGGTCAACCACATTCCTTAGCATAGCAAACAACTAAACTCGTACCTAGCCTGTATGGCTACCCTGTTACGAGCAACGTTGGACTAGACCAAAGTTCAGCATCTACAATGCCGGAATAGTCAAGACCTCAGGTCTAAGGGCATCGTGACAAGTGTACAGGAGAGGCTAGCTCATGACTAAACCCATGCAGGACTCTCCGGGTCGGTCCATCAACTTGTAACCCATTACATAATTGCACCATGACTCTCGAGAAGCATCACATGCATGTATCTCTATACACCGAACTCATGGTCTTAGTTCATTCACGCTCCCACCTGAATAATCGACCAGGGACAATTTAGAATAATTATCACATAATTAATCAAGGATTGTTATCACAGTAAACATGCTAATAATATGATAATGACACAATTTATCATCCATAAATCGGTCAAACAATTTGTTCATACATATAAAATGATTGGCCCTAGGGCACAATCTGCATCAGCGGTCTCGACATCCAACTTAGTAATGGATCCAATAGACGCGACATCAATTTGATTAGCCTTGTTGTCTAGGAGTCCCCTACAAAAGTACTCCACTATCTGCTCCTCAGTATACTGATGATTAGGACACTTTACTAAAAGGTCTTGGTATCTAGTTAGGTATTCGAGTAACGTTTCGTTATCTCGTTGTTCTATAGCTGAGATTTGCTGTTTAGTGGCAGATGCTTTAGCTTCGGGAAAGTATTTGTCGAGAAAAGATCTCCAAAAATTTTCCTAGGACAGATAAGTTGTCCGTTCATAAGTTCCCAAATGAGTATACCACTCTAGTGCCTTACCTTCGAGGGTGAGATGGAATACTTTCCACATCACATCCTCTATGCTTGGTGCTAGGAGTTTCATGGTTCTGCAGTGAAGATATAAATTTTTTAGATGTGTAAAGGGATTTTCACTAGCCAATTCGTGAAACTTAGGTAGTCCATTGAAAAGTCGTCCTTTGATCTCAAAATTTGTTTGGATTTGAGGGAACACGTTTCTTTGGACCTCATATTGTTCGTTGGATTGGGATGCCTCTCTAATAGATCTTCTCATTCTAGGACGTCCATTGTCTAGAACTTGATTTTGGCGAATTTCTTCGCGTTCTTGGTCATCTAACCTACGGTTATTGCCTGAGTTTTCCATGTTTATTTCTTTCCTACTTTTTCTAATGGATCTAAGTGTTTTATCTAACTCTAAATATAGGGGAACTATAGGCTCTAAAGGTCTCCTAGGCATATACTAGAAAATAAAATAATAAAAACTTAAATAAAAAAGAAAAATAAAATTAGACTAGACTAAAGCAAATCAAACGAAAAATTTAAAAGAAAACAAGGATTAAAGACACTAAACAAAAACAAGACTCAAAACAAAAAAAAAGACTCAAAAACAAATCACAATTTCTTTGGAACTCAAGAAAGAGTTCCCCGGCAACGGCAACAAAACTTGGTCGGAGACCCGTCGTAAGTGTTGGGAAATCAAGGGCCCGTGCATGCAGCGGAAGCAAAAATATAATAAAAAAACTTTAAAACACACAAGTCATATGATTTCCTAGCCAGGATCCACTATACGAATTTATACTAGGATAAGGATGAGAGTTTTACCAAATCAATCGGTGCTTCGAGTTTGCGATTCCAAGAAGTCCACTCCGAGTGTCCTTCCTCTGCCGGTGATCCACATGAGCAGTTTGGCAGATGCCCAGGTGCTAGCCATCTTCACTTCTTCCCAAGTGAATATGGGAAACTCTATCTACGTTTTGAAACTCAAGAAATATTCTTGAATTCCAAGACAAAGTGGCACCTATGATCAAGAACAACTTTCTTGATCTCACACAAACCCTAAAAATAGTTCTAGGGTTCTTGGCCGATTTTTCTCTCACTAAGGGAAAAATTTGACTTTCACTCTTTCTCTCTCCAAATTAGGGTTAGCCGTTTTTGTGTCTCAGACAAGGTGCAAATCGAATTTGGCACTTATATCAACTAGGTTTTTGCAAGTCGAATTGTGCTTCCCTTTTATAGAGATTGGGGAGTTAACAAATATAAAATTATAAGATATCATAATACCATAATTTTATGCCTTGAATTCTTAATTAAAATATTACCTTAATATCTTAATTTGAATTCAAAATGAAATCTTTGAGAAACAAAATGCAAGATCAAATCTTGCTCTTGGTCCCACCTAGAATGCGCCATCTCCCTCTTGTTTTTAAGGAATTTAATAAATCAAAATAACAATCCTAACTCTTATGAAGTCATAACCAATTTATTAATATCTAACAATATTGAATTAAAATATTACCTTAATATCTTTAATTCAAAATTTGAATATTGAAATCAAAATCAAATCTTGAATTCAAATTCAAATCCAATTCATGACTCTAATTAACAAAACATTTCCATTAATTAAAATCACCTTATATGAGGTGCCACCCTCATGCTTGTTATCCCCAATATTAGGGAATTTAATAAATCAATAATCTCCTAACTTTTAGGAAGCTTATCTAATATATTATTCCCTAATATTATAAACAAGAATATAATTGTAAATAGATTAATCCAATTAACTATTTAACAATTACTATATTTAAACTTGTCCAACAAATTTAAATATCACAAACGTAGATATTTATTTAAGACAAGACTTCATGTCCTAAGACATTCAACTATGTCTTAAATTGTGTCACCAAAGTGACTCACGAATTAACCCTAATTCGTGTCCCAATGTGGCATCTTGATCCTGCTCATGTGTGACCCAGCAGGTCTCACGTGAAGTTGGCAGCAAGTCATCTCTATGACTCACAAGTCGAGAGCGGACTCTAGCAAGCCATCATCACGACTACCCAAAACACATGAGTTATCGCTTAACGCCAAAACGACTTACCCTAAGTACCACATTGACATGATCCCTATTGTCACACGATATCTTGGTCATAGATTAGGCATGGGAAAGTCATCCATAATCTAAACCACAACTTTCTCGATTCCCTGAGTTAGTCCCATTTCCCTGTGTGGCCACACATTCCATGGACAGACTCATCGAGGGCTCCAATTAGATATCTCTCATCTTTAATGAGGGACAAAATCCCATCTTAGTCAACCACATTCCTCAGCACGGTAAACAACCAAACCTGTACCTAGCCTGTATGGCTACCCTGCTACGTGCAACGTTGGACTAGGCCAAAGTCTGACATCTACAACGCCGGAATAGTCAAGACCTTAGGTCTAAGGGAATCTTGACAAGAGTACAGGAGAGGCTAGCTCATGACTAAAACCCATGCAGGACTCTCCGGGTCGATCCAGCAACTTGTAACCCCTTACTCATTGCACCATGACTCTCGTAAAGAATCTAGTGCATGTATCTCCATACACCGAGGCCATGCTGGTCTTGGTTCATTCTCGCTCCCACGAGAACAATTGACCAGGGATGGATTTAGTTTAATTATCACATAATTAATCAAGGACGCTATCATAGTAAACATGCTAATAATATGATAACAACATAATTTATCATCTATAAATTAATCAGTATTGTTCAAAACATATACATAAAATGATTGGCCCTAGGCCACAATCTCCATCAAACTCCCACTTGCACTATGTACAATCATTAATCAAATTGTTCCTACACTAGGAACATCCATTAATGTGTCTAATCTCCATCGACGTTACATGGTGTTTCATGCACGGCCCGTGCTAGAGGTTTCGTAAGAGGATCGGCAACATTATCCTCGATTGCTACTTTGCATATCTTGACATCACCTCTGTTAACCATCTCAAGGTGTCCCCAGTCCCATTTGGTGTCTTTCCTGTCTCCACAAGGTGACCACCAAGCATACCTCAGACACTAGTTTTACGGTTCGCGTCTCCACGCGACCAACCCAATGTTGTAGAATCAGCAATTGTGCTCTGCTTGGAACCTTTCCAACTCACGATGCCACCGTTCAGGAGAAAACACGTATCCAGACTGCGATTTAAAATCATCTTGGTTGGTTTGAAAAACGGGCATCTGTGTAACCAATTACACATCAGTTCCACCTAAACCAAGAATCCATCCTTAGTCCTTCTTAAGTACTTAAGGATGTCTTTGACAGCGGTCCAATGATCCTCACCAGGGTCTTGTTGGAACCGGCTAGTCATGCTCAGGGCAAACGACACATCGGGTCGAGTACATAGCGTGGCATTCATGATCGATCCTATTGCCAAAGCATAAGGGATACCACTCATGCGCCCTCGCTCAACAAGTGTCTTGGGACATTGTTTCTTGCTCAGGACTAAACCATGATTCATCGGTATGAATCCCTTCTTGGAATCTTGCATACTGAACCTCTTTAGTACCTTATCCAAGTATGTACTATAACTTAATCCAAGAAGCCTTCGAGACCTATCTCTATAGATCTTAATGCCCAGAATATAGGCAGCTTCTCCTAAGTCCTTCATTGAGAATGATTTTCCCAACCAAGATTTTACAATCTCTAAGCTAGGAATGTCATTTCCAATGAGCAATATGTCATCAACATACAACTCCAAGAACACAATTGTGCTCCCACTAACCTTCTTGTAAACACAAGGCTCATCAGGGTTTTGTAAGAAGCCAAACTCTTTGACTACCTCATCAAAACGATGATTCCAACTTCGAGATGCTTGCTTCAATCCATAAATGGATCTCTGAAGCTTGCATACCTTGTCTAGTTTCTCTCGACATACAAACCCCTCGGTTTGTGTCATGTACACAACCTCGGGCAGCCTTCCATTAAGGAATGTTGTTTTGACATCCATTTGCCATATCTCATAGTCATAATATGCAGCTATTGCAAGGAGGATCCTAATGGACTTGGGCATTGCTGCTGGGGAAAACGTTTTGTCATAGTCAATACCGGGACGTTGAGTAAACCGCTTCGCAACTAGCCTCGCCTTGAAGACACTGACATTGCCATCCATGTCTGTTTTCTCTTTGAAAACCCACTTGCACCCTACGGCTTTTACACCTTCGGGTGGAGCGACTAAGGTCCGTACCTCGTTGTCGTACATGGATTGCATCTCAGCCTTGATGGCTTCAACCCATTTCTCAGAGTTGGGATCCACTATAGCTTCTTGATAGGTGGTAGGTGTTGGGAAATCACAAGGGGCCAAAGCGCGCAGCGGAAGCGAAAAATTAAAAATAATAGGCTTAAGTGCACTTTTGGTCCCATAACTATGATAAAGGTTTCATTTTGGTCCCATAACTTTTTTTGTTGCAATTTTGGTCCCATAACTATGACATAGGTTTCATTTTGGTCCCATAACTTTTTTTGTTGCAATTTTGGTCTCATAACTATGACAAAGGTTTCATTTTGGTCCCATAACTTTTTTTGTTGCAATTTTGGTCCCATAACTTCTCAAAAGGTTCCACCGTTAGTCCCTTGGTGAATTCCATTCATATTTAGCCGTTAAGTATGACGTGGCATAGTAACTAGGATCATGATGTGACAAAATAAGATGAAGTGGACTGAAATAGGATCTATATGCAACATATTAAAACTTATCTATACCCAACCACAAAATATACAAAGAGTGGTACTGACAGGGACCAATCTGGTGGGGAAGAAGAGACTTCAAGCAAAAGGCGCCGATGAAGTCGATGGGATCCTCAGCCAGAGTTCAACGACCAAAGCGGCGGGGACGGCGAATCGGGAAGCGGAACGAGGAAGAGGAAGTCCCGTTGGGCTGACGAGGAAGAGGAAGTACCACTCTTTCTATATATTGTGGTTGGGTATAGATAAGTTTTAATATGTTGCATATAGATCCTATTTTAGTCCATTTCATCTTATTTTGCCACATCATGATCCTAGTCACTATGTCACGTCATACTTAACGGCTAAATATGGATGGAATTCACCAAGGGACTAACGGTGGAACCTTTTGAAAAGTTATGGGACCAAAATTGCAACAAAAAAAGTTATGGGACCAAAATGAAACCTTTGTCATAGTTATGGGACCAAAATTGCAGCAAAAAAAGTTATGGGACCAAAATGAAAACTTTGTCATAGTTTTGGGACCAAAAGTGCACTTAAGCCAAAATAATTATAAAACTTGGCGCAGAGGCTTGTGATTTCCTACAAGATCCGCTAGATGAGTTTAAACAAATGAAGGAAGAAGTTATACCTCAAGGATTCAATTGGTGTGGTTGAATGATGTGATCCCGAGAAGCCCACTCCAAGTGTTCCTCCTTTACCGGTAATCCACACGAACAGTTGGCTGACACCAAGGTGCTAGCCTTCAGTTCTTTTCTCCAAAAGAACTCGGGACTCCAATCTACGGTTCTTGATGATCAAGAACAATTCTTGAACCAAGAGGATTGATCAAGAACAATTCTTGATCTAGGTATAGGTGGCGCAAGAAATCAAGAGGCTGTCTTGTTTTCTCTCTCAAAAACCCTAGCTTTTTGGGACAAGTCGAATTCTCTCTCTCTCTTAGAGAAGTTCGACTTTCTCTCTCTAGGTCTAGGGTTAGTCGATTTTTCTCTCTTGTCTCACAAATAAAATTATCCAAACTCACTTCTCAAGTGTGTTGTGTGTGTGTCGACTTGCCTAGGGTTAGATTATAAAGTTGGGGAATTGATAATTATAATTTAGGGAATCCCTAAATTAAAGGATTATCAATTTGTAAAATTATGAGATTACAATAATATCACAGTTTTAGGACTTGAATTCTTAATTAAAATATTACCTTAATATCTTAATTTGAATTCAAAATGCAATCTTTGAGAATCAAAATGGAAGATCAAATCTTCCTTGACCCCACTTAAGAAATGCACCATCTCCCCTTCCTTTTCTTTGGAATTTTATAAATCAAAAATAACATTCCTAACTCTTAGGAAGTTATAACCAACTTATTATCTTCCAGTGATTTTGAATTAAAATATTACCCTAATATCATAAATTCAAATTTTGAATCTTGAAATTAAGATCAAATCTTGAATTCAAATTCATGACTTCAATTAATAAAACATTTTCATTAATGAAAAGCCCTATATATGAGGCGCCACCCTCAACCCTAATTCTCCTAATATTAGTGAATTTAATAAATCAATAATCTCCTTACTTTTAGGAACCTTATCTAATTTATTATTCCCTAATATTATAATTGTAAATATATCCAATTAACTATTTAACAATTAATATATTTAAACTTGTCCCACAAATTTAAATATCACAATTGTAGATTTTATTTAAGACAAGACTTTATGTCCCAGACATTCAGCTATGTCTTAAATTGTGTCACCGGAGTGACTCACGAATTAACCCTAATTCGTGTCCCTTTAAGCGGTGTCTAGATCCTGCTCATGTGTGACCTAGTAGGCCTCACGTGAAGTTGGCAGAAAGTCATCTCCATAACTCACAAGTCAAGAGCGGACTCTAGCAAGCCATCACGACTATTGTCATAGACCCTATTGTCACACGATATCTTGGTTTTGGATAAGGCACGGGAAAGTCATCCTTAATCCAAACCACAACTTTCTCGATTCCCTGAGTTAGTCCCATTTCCCTGTGTGGCCACACATTCCTTGGACAGACTCATCGAGGGCGCCCGTTAGATATCTCTCATCTTTAATGAGGGAAAAAATCCCATCTTGGTCAACCACATTCCTCAGCACGGTAAACAACCAAACTGGTACCTAGCCTGTATGGCTACCCTACTACGGGCAACGTAGGACTAGGCCAAAGTCTGACATCTACAGTGCCGGAATAGTCAAGACCTCAGGTCTAAGGCATCGTGATAGGTGTACAGGAGAGGCTAGCTAATGACTAAACCCATGCAGGACTCTCCGACTCGGTCGAGCAACTTGTAACCCCTTACATAATTGCACCAAGTCGAGAGCGGACTCTAGCAAGCCATCACGACTACCCAAAACACGTGAGTTATTGCTTAACGTCAAAACGACTTAACCTAAGTACCACATTGACATGATCCCTATTGTCACACGATATCTTGGTCATAGATTAGGCACGGGAAAGTCATCCATAATCTAAACCATAACTTTCTCGATTTCTTGAGTTAGTCCCATTTTCCTGAGTGGCCACTCTTTTCTTGGACAGACTCATCGAGGGCGCCAGTTAGATATCTCTCATCTCTATGAGGGACAAAATTCCATCTTGGTCAACCACATTCCTCAGCACTATAATCAACCAATCCCGTAGCTAGCCTGTATGGCTACCCTGCTACGGGCAATGTTGGACTAGGCCAAAGTTTGATAACTACAACGCCGGAATAGTCAAGACCTCAGGTCTAAGGCATCGTGACAGGTGTACAGGAGAGGCTAGCTAATGACTAAACCCATGCAAGACTCTCCAGGTCGGTCCAGCAACTTGTAACCCCTTACATAATTGCACCATGACTCTCATAAAGCATCTAGTGCATGTATCTCTATACACCGAGGTCATGCTGGTCTTGGTTCATTCTCGCTCCCACGAGAACAATTGATCAGGGACAGATTTAGATTAATTATCTTATAATTAATCAAGGACGCTATCATAGTATACATGCTAATAATATGATAACAACATAATTTATCAACTATAAATTAATTAAACATATGTTCAAAACATATACATAAAATGATTGGCCCTAGGGCACAATCTCCAAAAGTAGGCTCACCACGCTCCAAGAGCAACACATCCTTGTTTTCAGTCATCAAAAATCCATATCTTTGAGGTTGAAAACGTGTTCTATCAGACCTTCTTGGTTCTAGTGTCACTGGAGTAGCCTCCACAACGTCTTGTGGTTCTTCTCCAGTTTCCGTCTGCGCCTCGAGAGTGTCTTGTGGATCTTGAACTTCTTCGAGATCTATCTTACTCCCACTGTTTCTTTTGGAAACAAAATCCTTTTCTAAAAAGAATCAACTTCTGACTACAAACACTTTGTTGTCAGATGGGTAGTAGACATAATACCCCCTCGTTTCCTTGGGGTATCCCACAAATAAACACTTGAGGGATTTGGGAGACAGTTTATCGTGAACACGGTTAAGTGTGAACACGGCAGTTTCTAGAGCATGCCCCAAAAAGGATGCCGGAAGATCGGCTTGACTCATCATGGATCGAACCACATCTAATAGAGTTCGATTCCTCCTCTCAGAAACACCATTCCACTATGGGGTTCCAAGAGGAGTAAGTTGTGAGACTATCCCACAACTTCTAAGATGATCAATGGATTATTGACTCAAATGCTCGCCTCCTCGATCAGATCGAAGGACTTTGATTTTCTTGTCAAGTTGGTTCTCTACTTCATTTTGAAATCTCTTCAACATTCAAAAGACTTTGACTTGTGCTTCATTAGGTAGACATAGCCATACCTACTGAAGTCGTCAGTGAACGTAATGAAATATGAGTAACCACCTCTAGCTTGGGTACTCATGGGTCCACATACATCACTATGTACGATCCCCAATAAGTCAGATGCCCTCTCACTGTGACCAGTGAAAGGCGCCTTTGTCATCTTTCCAAGTAGACAAGATTCGCAAGCATCATATGATTTAAAATCAAATGAGCTTATAAGTCCATCTTTATGGAGCTTCTCTAGGCGTTTCTCATTTATATGGCCTAAACGACAATGCCAAAGGTATGTAGGATTAGATTCGTTAATCTTAATCCTTTTCGTATCAATGTTATAAATATCGTTATTACGTTGTTGTTCTAATTTCAAGATCTAATGATTATCTTGCAGATCACCATAAGCAAATAAACATCATCTTTATAAATTGAACACCTTCCATTGCCATTGAAACATGTAAAACCTTCCTAATCCAAATAAGAAAGGGAAACACTGTTTGAACTCAATGAAGGTATATAATAACAATTAGAAAATATGCCTAGAGGGCAACACAAGCTCGTATGTGATGGAGATTGTGCCCTAGGGCCAATCATTTTATTTATGTGTT
>QANZ01029787.1:7411-29725 GCA_003254925.1 Chamaecrista fasciculata | reverse complement strand
TGGGTTAGCCTTCATTGTATGAACAAGCCCGGCAGGTATGGTGTGCTATCCGCCAATGTTAGCAGCGTGAAGAAATGGACGAACTACCACTTCTTCGTTTCCTGGGAGCCGGCTGACCGGCGTCCGTGGTACTTGGATGACGAGGGTTATCCTCGGTTTCCCCTGTCCTGGTCGGAGCCCATTGTTGGGCAGAGGGCGTTGGCGAGGGAAAGCTTGAGCCCCGAGGAGCACCGTGCCGTCAAGCGGCTGTTAACGGCGGCGAAGCAGGACGGCAATGATTACAAGACGTGGGGTAAGTGTCAGTTAATCAACGTTCTGTTTTCCCCTTTTTGTTTTCTGCTTCTGAGTTTACTTTGTCTGATTGCTCCGTGTCTGACTTATTGTATCAGTGATGCATCACCTTGGTTTCCGGGGGCGGCTGGAGTACTTTACCAAGGCCACCTCCAGTTGTGGCAGTTTCGTGATACCTGCCTCCGAGGCGACCCTCCGTCTGCCCCTCCTTCCCCCTGCGGCTGCAGAGGGTGGTAGAGGTGCTTCTCCCCCGAAGAAGAAGAAGAAGAGAGAAAGGGCTGTTTCAACTGGAAGCCCACTTGGGAGGGGTGCCTCTCGAGCAACGGAGAGAGGGGTGACTGTCGCCGCCGTCGTGGGCTCCACTGCCATGGCGAGGCCCCTTGTTCGCGGTTCTCCGTCGGAGGAGGGTCCTCCCGTGAAGAGGCCCAAACTGATCCTATATGAAGATGAGGATGAAGAGGAGGAGGACCCGAGTGCAATTCTGCAGCGGCGGGGGCCTTCGCAGTATTACTCCGCTCCGCGGGGGTCCTCAGACAGTCCGGCTGCCTTGGAGGGTGCCGGCGACGCCGGGGGGGATGCTGGTGAGGGGGTGATAGAGGTCGACAGTGCCTCGCCGTCAGGTGGAGACTCAGGCGGAGAGGATTTGCTGACTATAAGTCAGCTAGTTGGCGCGGGTGGTACTTCTGAGAACCCGCCGGTCGAGGAAGGAAGGGTTCCTCCAACTGACAACGTGCTGACTGTTGAGGAGTCCGCATCTTCGCCTGAGGGTGAAAACATTCCTGCCGGGGGGGGTACTCCGCTATCAGAACATGAAGACCTGGCCACTGAGGAGGCTCCATCCTCGCCTGAGGACGAAAACTTGCCTGCCGGAGGGGGTACTCCGCCAGCTGGAGATGAAGACTTGGTCACTGAGGAAGGTCCATCATCATCCGAGGAACCAGACCTGGGGGCCGGAGGGAACATACCGTCACCACCACGGGGGGAGGGGAACAACAGTCAAGCAGCTGAGGGGGGTCCGGGTGTTGGGGCGGCCACAACTCTGTCTGGGGAGATGGTTCCTCCAGCTAGTGGCGCGACTTCGCCGCGTGGGGGCGGAGTTCCAGTTGGTGGAGAAAGGGTTGTTCCGGGAGGGGGTAATGGCGGCTCTGACGCGGGACCGTCACGCGGGGTGGTGGCGGAACCTTTAGATGTTTTGAACCCTCGATATCCCCAGCCGGCTCCAAAGGGGGGAGTGTTGCCAGCAGACATCTTGGGCAGCAGTATCAACCCCTTCTTGTTCATGGAGGCTTCCTGTACGCGGGCCGGCAAGGACCACATGGATGACATGGTGGCCAAACTGCCTCGGGATGTTGCCAGCGATGCCATTAAGCACGGCTTGGAATCATGTCGCCGGATAGCAGTGCTTTACCAACAGTTCGAGGACATCCGAGGTAGGAATTCTATGCATAAGGCTCGGTTGGCCGAGTCTGAGAAGAGGGTTGCCCTCTTGGAGGGTCAGGTGGCGGAGCTTACCGCCGAGAAAGGGGAATTGGGGAAGCATTTGGAGGATGCTCGTGCCGTGGGGGTGTCCAATGTTGACGAACTGCTAAGAGCCCAAGCGGAGGAACATGGTAAGGAGCTGGAGCGCCTTGTGGAGGACTATGAGTCGGCGCTGGATAGGCTCCGGGGAGAAAAAAGTGCGGCTGAGAGTGCTTTTGAGACTCGCCTTGAGGCAATCCACGCCGAGAGGGAGTAGGTTGCGCGGGTGGCTGCCGAGGAGTTGGCTGTCCAGCGGGGTCGCTGGGCGTCGGAGATGGATGCTCTTCGTCGGGAGCATTCCGCTGCCATCAACGAGGCCGTCGTGGGCCGGATGGCGACGACCCACAGCCTGTCACTCGACGCGATGACCAGGAGACTGGAGGAAACCCTGGAAAATGAGAGGGCCCAACTCCAGTGGGAGGGGTAGTGCTTCTATGAGAAGGGCTTCATCAACGGGGTGAGGCAAGTGGTCCATTTCCATCCGGAGGCTGCCCGGGGTTTAGATGAAGTGCACCCTATGAGGGAGGTGGCCAACGGTGTAATCGTCGACCGGGTCCGTCCCCTGGAGAAATGCCCGGAGCGTCCTGCTGATCCGACGGAGAGAGGGGAGTCCTCAAGTGGTCAGCTGGACTTGGGGAAGATGCTTCTCGGGGTGGTGGTTAACGTGCCGGGTGCCTACCCGTCTGCTGCAGGCGTCACTCCTTCTCACCAGGATGACAGGCCCGGGTTAGGCTTGTTCGGCGACGAGGGTGATGGAGAAGATGGAGGTGATGCCCCTCCGAAGGGTTCCGGGCCAACGGACTGTTCGACCGATGACTATTTAGTTGATGATCCTGTGATGCCGCCGGGGGGTGTGTGAATGTTATCTGCTGTAAACACTTGTAACCCCCCTTCCCCTTTTTGATGTAATAAACTTTGTAAACTTGTAAATTGATGACTTTGTACATAATATTTGTTTATATGAAACGTATTGTAAGTGCTGGCGTTTGGTGCCATTTCTACTCTTTAACCTGTGTTATAGCGCGTAGAAATTATTCGTAACGGTGTGTTACTATGTGTGAGTCACGTTGTTTGCTTCTTGAGTTTACTCGTGACGTGGCTAGCCGGGGCAGGTGACTGTGACCTGCAGAGCGTTGGAGCTCAAATGTCCGAGGCGTAGGGGAGGCGTCCCTCCCTGCCTGCGTAGAGGACCGAGGGCCCATTTAATCATTCGTAATAGAAAGATAAACAGGAAAAAATAGCAATAAGAAGAAACATGATTTTCATTAAACTTTGGAAAAAGTTACATGAGTACTGTCATGGCGACAGATATTTCTTTAACTTGGCTATGTTCCATGGGTTTGGAAGATGGTTTCCTCCCATGGTTTCTAGGCGGTAGGCCCCTCCTGGGAGTGCTTCGTATACCCGGTATGGACCTTCCCAGTTGGGTCCTAGTTTGCCTTCCGAGGGGTTGACCCTGTTGTTGGCGACTTCCCTCAGGACCAGGTCTCCGACGCGCAATGTGCGTTTTTTGACCTTGGTGTTGAAGTAGTTCGCTATTTTCTGCTTGTACGCAGCCATCCGGATCAATGCTGTCTCCCTCATTTCCTCAGATATATCTAAGGATGCCTGGCGCTGGGCCTGGTTCTGCTGCTCCTCGTAGTAGAGGACCCTATCTGAGGTTGCCCCGATCTCGGCGGGGATCATGGCTTCGCAGCCGTAGGCCAACGCGTAGGGGGTTTCCTTGGTTGCCGTTTGTTTTGTGACACGGTAGGACCACAAAACCGAAGGCAATTCCTCTACCCATCGCCCCTTGGCGTTGTCCAGGCGTTTCTTTAATCCCTTGAGGATGATTCTGTTAGCCAGTTCCGTTTGTCCGTTTGTGGCGGGGTGCTCCACGGACGTGGTCTTCAGCCTCATGTGGTAACCTTCGCAGAACTCTCGGAACTGCTGACTAATGAATTGGCGCCNTTTAATGGTGAAAGAGTACTCGGATGGAAGAATTCAAAAATCTAAGCTATGTGATGTGAGATTTATAAGTAACAATTTTACATAGTCATTTTTGTGATGGTCAACCTATGATCCAATTGAATTTCTAAACTGATTAAAAAAAATTGAATTCCCAAATATTTTGGGTCAAAAAATCCAACAGATTTTGTACAAAATCTCTATATACATATAAGGAGACAAATCAGATCCGGAAATGGTATTGTTGGGTTCGAGGCAGAAAGGAGAGGATACTGCTGAGATTGTAAGAAAAAATCTGAGAGGATACTTGGTGAAGTGGTCAACGGCGACTACCAAGAACTTCCGCTGGTTAGTGGCCTGTGGAAATGGCCCCAGGATGTCTATGCCCCACACGTCGAATGGCCATGGTGCCTGAAGGGGGTGCATATCCTCGGCGGGAGTGTGTATGATATTGCCGTGGCGCTGGCATTTATCACATTTCTTCACTAGTTGATCCGCGTCTTTGATGATGCCCGGCCAGTAGAAGCCGGCTTGCAGCGTTTTCCTTTTTAGAGCTGCTGGGGCCTGATGGGAGCCACATACCCCCTCATCCAGCTCACGGAGGATGTACCTAGCTTCCTCCGGGGGTACACACTTCAGAGATGGGGATGAAAATCCTTTTTTGTAGAGCGTTTCGCCGGATAGGAAATACCGTGCAGCTCTTCTGGTCAAGTTCCTCGCTTCTGCTCGATCGGCGGGGAGGGTACCATCCTTAAGGTAGGTCATGATTGGCGTCATCCAGGTGGATACTCCATCAATCTGGTTTACTTCCTCCTCGTTAATGGAGGGTTGTTCGAGAGTGGTGCAGATGATGGAGTCTCTACCAGCCTTGCTGGGCTTGTTTGCCAGCTTCGCTAACTTGTCGGCGCGGGAGTTCTGATCACGGGGGACGTGTCGGAACTCGACTTTTCAGAATTTGGCAGCTAGACGCCGCGCTTTGGCGTGATACTTGAGGATGGTTTCCTCCTTGGCCTCGAACTCTCCCTTCATTTGCTGGACCACTAGTTGTGAGTCGCTGTTGACCGTTAGCTCCTGGGCGTTGACCGTGAGGGCCAACTCCAAAGCGGCTAGGAGAGCTTCGTACTCCGCCTGGTTATTGGTGGCGGGGAAGCGTATCTCAATGGATTGCTCAATAACCATCCCGTCTGGTGCTTCTAGGATGACCCCGGCTCCTTTTGACTTGCTGGAGGAGGCACCATCCACGTATATTATCCATGTGCTGTTGAGTGCCTCCGGCGAGGTCATCTCAGCGACAAAGTCCGCTAAGGCCTGCCCCTTGATGGCTCTGCGGGGTTGGAACATGAGTCCGAATTCCGAGAGCTCAATGGCCCAGTAAGATAGCCGTCCGGCGACGTCGGGCTGGTGGATCACCTGCCGTAGTGGTCTGTCGGTCCGGACGATGATTTGATACTGCTGGTAGTAGGGTCGAAGCTTTCTTGTCGATACCAGTAGAGCGAATGCAAGCTTCTCGAGCATGTGGTATCGTGACTCCGACGGGGTCAGGACCTTGCTGGAGAAGTAAATCGGTTTTTGATCTTCTCCCTCCTCGGTGACCAATGCAGAACTGACTGCCTGATCGTTGGCAGCGAGATATACGTATATTGGCGTCTCCAGCCTGGGAGTGGTCAGTATTGGCGGCTTCTCCAGATACTGCTTCAGCTCCAGGAAGGCCCTATCGCATTCCTCCGTCCATTCGAACTTCTTTCCTCCTTTGAGGGTTTTGAAGAATGGGAGGCAGCGGTCGGCGGACCTGGTTAGTTTGTTTTAGATGTTCTGTTAGTACTCGTTGCATAAGTAAAACAGACAAAGAATTTGTACAAGAAGAAGTTCTTTATTAGTGTAATGGAAGGCTCGCGATGTGCAAGCATAAGTACAGCATCCGGAGCTTGTGTGTCCGGGTAGTAGATTACAAAAATGCAAGTAAATGTAAACGGGGAGAGGGGTGGGGGGAATACGCCCCTTTGACTAACTACTTCTGAATAGAAGTGGGGTTATCAGTGTTGGCGCTACCTGGAGAGGAAGCGATGGATGGCGGCGATCCGGCCGGTGAGGCGTTGTACCTCCTTGGGGTTCTTGGGAGGGGACATCTCCATTATGGCTCTGCACTGGTCCGGGTTGACCTCTATCCCTCGCTGTGAGATGAGGAACCCGAGGAACTTGCCTCCCGACACGCCAAATGCACATTTTGAAGGGTTGAGGCGCATCTGGTACTGCCTCAGTATTGCGAAGATCTCCTCCAGGTCTTCCAGATGGTTGCCGCCGGCTCTCGTTTTGACGACCATGTCATCGACGTATACCTCGATGTTCTTTCCGAGGTGGTCTCGGAAGAAGAGGTCCATCATGCGCTGGTAGGTGGCGCCGGCGTTCTTCAGGCCCAAGGGCATGACCTTATAGCAGAAGACTCCCTTGTCTGTGATGAAGGCAGTCTTCTCCACGTCCCTTGGGTCCATCCGGATCTGATTGTACCCGGAAAATGCATCGAGGAAGCTCAGTGTGGCGTGGCCACTCGTTCCGTCGACGAGTCGGTCGATGCTGGGGAGTGGGTAGGGATCCTTCGGGCATGCCTTGTTCAGGTCGGAGAAGTCAACACACATCCGCCATTTTCCGTTGGCCTTCTGGACGAGGACAACGTTGGATAGCCACGTGGGGTACTTGGTCTCACGGATGAAACCTGCCGCCAGCAATTTCTCTACTTCTTCTTTTGCTGCCTGCTGACGCTGTTGCCCCAAGTTCCTTTTTTTCTGGAAGACGCCAGGTCTTCCGTCGACGTTAAGGGAGTGGCAGATGATGCTTGGGTCGATTCCCGGCATGTCCGACGCGGACCATGCAAAAATATCCTCGTTCCGGTAGAGGAATTGGATCAATGCTTCTTTCTCTGGCGGAGGGAGAGTGGCGCAAATGTTAACGGTTTTTTCCGGCGCTCCCGGAAAAGCCACTGCTTCCATTTCATCCGAAGGCTGCGGATGATTCTGTGGGATCTCGTCCCGTAGATCAACGATCTCGCAGTTCATTACTGCGTGTTCTTTCTCCTTTCCTTGTTCTGAGGAGGGTGGCGGGGGGTTCTGAGGAGCTTCTCGGCTTGTCTGGGGCTTGGCCAGGCTGGTGGCGTAGCATTGCCTGGCTACTTCCTGGTTCGCCCGTACTTGTCTCACGCCGTTAGGGGTGGGGAACTTCATCAATAGGTGTGCCGTGGACACTACGGCACGGGCAGCGTTCAGCGAAGGCCTACCGAGGATGGCGTTGTAGGCGGAGGGTGTTTTGACGACCACGAAGATGATTGGGATGCATACGCACTTCGGATCCTCTCCCAGCGTGAGGTTCAGTTCGATCATCCCCTCCACGGGGACCTGGGCCCCGGAGAAGCCTATCAGGTGCTCGTTGAAAGGGGAGAGTTGCTCTCGGGTGAGACCCATACTTGAGAAGGCATCCCAGAATAAAATGTCAGCCGAGGACCCCTGGTCAACCAAGATCCTCTTCACGTTGTACCTTCCTACCCCGGCTGTGATTACCATAGGGTCACACTCTTCGGAGTCTACGTCCGCCAGCTCTTCGTCGGTGAAAATGATTGGTTCTCCTTGGGGCGCGTGGGGTTTTTTGAGGTAATCCAACTTCATAACGGATCTCCTAATTCGCTTCCGCGACTGCGGGCCCCTCCTCCGGCAGTCCACCCCGCCGGCAATGACGTTGATGGTTCCCAACATCTGAGAACCTGTGTTGTTCCCTCCTGATCCTCCTTCCGGAGGCCTGTCGTCACGACGGGGCCTCTGTTGCCTGCCTCGGTCCGTACCGCGGTGTTCCCTGTCATCATCCCTTCTTTTGTTGTCCCGTTTCACGTATTTCCCCAGTTTTCCGTTCTGGATGAGGGCCTCAATCTCATCCTTCAACGATATGCACTCGTCGGTGGTATGACCATGGTCCCGGTGGTATTCACAGTATCGGCTCTGATCCTTTGGTCTGTCCCCGGGGCGTGACTTCCTCGGGGTGAGGACGGGGAAAATCCCGAGGCCCTGGGACTCTGCTAGTATCCGGGACTGCGAGACGGTGAGGACGGTGTAGACATTAAACCGTGTCCGGGAGGGGACTGGCTGCCTATCGTTACCCCTCTCCTGCTGGGGGTGCTTCTGTCTGTCCTGCCCGGGGGGGTCCCGGCGTCGTTGGTCACCACGGTATTGCTGCTGCTGCTGTTTGCTGCCGGAGCTCATGTTTGCAAATCTGCTCTTCTAGGAGGTGAAGGCATCCTCCTTTATGATGAACTCCTGGACCTTCGATAACAGTTCTTCTAACGAGCTAGGGTTCATGAAAGCCAGCTCCTTATGAGTTTGTCCGGGGCGGAGGCCTGCTTGAAAGGCGTGTACCGCCACGCTGTCCTCGAGGTCCTTGACTGTGAGGCATTTCTGATTGAAACGGTGTAGGAAGTCACGGAGAGACTCGTGTTCTCCCTGATGAACGTCCGCCAACACGGATGCCGGCTGCTTGTACACCACGCTGGTGGCAAACCGCTTTTTGAATAGGTTTTCCATATCCCGGAAGCTGTGTATACTGTCATTCGGGAGCTTGGAGAACCAAATAGGCCCTTCTCCGACTAGTGTGGTCGGGAATAACTTGCATTTTTTGCCTTCCGACAGGTTAGCAATCTGCATGCACGCGTGGAACTGTCGGAGATGATCATCCGGATCCTTAGTTCCATCATACCGGGGCAGCTTCATCGGCATTTTGAACCCGGTGGGCAACTCATCTTGCTGTATGTGTGGTGCATATATCCCGGGAGAGGGCATTGGGGGAGCCGGGGGCGTCGGAACTACTGTTGGGGGTACTGAAGGGGGGTTTGTGGTCGTCGAAGGACCTGCAGACGGCAGATGTCTGGCTAAGAGTTGCCATAACTCCGCTGGTACATTCCACTGTTGCATTGTAGACCCTGACGGTGTTGGGGAGGTGATGGGGTGATTCCTCCCTGTCGGTTCACTTCGCTCTCCGGGAGCGCATTCCTCTTCTCGTCCCGACAACACGGCTTCCGAGGGGGGTCGTGTGTCGGGGGTGGATTGGCATACTGGTGGAGGGAGCTCGGGAGCTTCTTGAATCTGTTTCCCCTTGGAGCTGGAGCTTACCAACTGACTGAAACGTCTTTCCATGAACTGGTCAAACTGCTCTTCCATGTTTCGGCGCAGGGAGGCCATGTCAGCTACGTGTGCAGCCCTTGCCTCCCTGAGTTCTGTCTGAACAATCTCTCGTATCTCTGCTGTATACGGAGAGGATGTTGCGCGAGTTTCTTCCTCTGTATGTTGGTGGAAACCGGCAAGAGAGGTCAGTGGTGTGGGAGTTCTCTCGCCCTGCTGTACTTGTCCTGGTGTATTCCGGGGGGATGACCTGGGGTCATCCTCATGTATGGTGTCTCCGGCTTGCTGATCTCTTGGATGGCTCGAGCCCGAGGGAGCGTCTGCTGAGCTCGGGTGCAGCTGGTTCTCGTTATGGGTTTCCATTGCAGAGAACGTCGTAGCTTGCTTGAGTTCACAGTAAGAGATAACAACAAGGGGTTAGCACAGAATACAAGTATGACCTCCACGGAGAGCCGTACCAGGGTCTCTCGGGGGTTGAACGAAAGAAACAGAAACTTGTTCGTCGAAGAGGTGGAGCAGAAAGCTACAAAGAGTGTAGGGGGGAGCAGGGTTGAGTTCGTGGAGGAACTCCCTTCCCTATGGGGTGCTCCCCGTCGAGTGTGTGTGTGCCTTAGCAACAGCTAAGTAGAGGGGGGGAGAGATAACCGGAGTTTCCTCATCTCTCCCCACAGACGGCGCCAGTGAAAACTACAAAGCTGGATTAGGATAAATCTAACCTTGAGTTCACAGTTGAGGGGCAGTTTTCGGCAAGTGGGAGTCGTCGGAACCTGCAAACAAGAATGCACAGGGGGTTCCCTGCGATTCTTCTCCGATGCTTAAGTTAGAGAGAGAATACTGGAGAGTTTGAATATTTTTGGAGAGAGAGAGTCGTTACCTTAGAAAGGTTCCCCTTTTCCTTTTATCCTCCTTCCCTTTTGTCTCATGTTCGTACGAGGTCTCTCTCTGAGACGTTAGGGGTGTACTCGGGATGTGTGAGGAAAAGGGGGTTGGTGTAGGTTTCTGCTTTTGACGTGACAGCTATCACTGCCAGGGTACGGTGGGATTTCCAACCTTCTATCCTGGTTGTCAGTGATAGCCGAGAGTGCTTTTCATGGTTTGGTCTGCGCGCAGGGGGCGTTTTGGTCCTTTTGCGTGTCCTTCTTGTCCTGTCACGTGCTTTCACGGATCCTGGCATTTAATGCCAATATCTTGGCATTAAATGCTTGAGTGTGGGAGGGGGAACCTGCCTGGGTTGCCTCTCCGTCGGGTATCCTTTATGCTCTGGATAACAACTCCGAGGGGCCATTCCGAGGAGTGTATATCAGGAGGTAGCCAAAAGGGACTCTTATTTCACAAACCCAAAAGTTTCAATCTTGAAAACCTCAAAACTTCTCTTTCTTCCACTCTCAATTTTTTCCCTCCTCTCTCTGGTCGTCTCTCTATTATTCAACACTCCCACAATACATCCTCTGTTTTCATTGTTCTTAACAATCTTGGTGTTTTGTTTATTCATGCAATCTCACCTAATACTACTCTCTCTCAAATTCTCAATTCCACATATGTCCCTCGTGTAATCCATTCCTTCTTCCCATTTAACGGCGTTAACAACCACAAAGGCACCACCCACCCTTTGTTGGCTGTCCAAGTAACGGAGCTTCTTGACGGCGTTTTCATTGGCTTCAACTACAATCATTCCGTCATAGACGGCACGTCGTTTTGGCATTTCGTAAACACTTGGTCTGCAATTTCTCGAGGTTGTGAAATTCACACTTTCTCCAACAACCCCTCTTCCTTTGAACGTTGGTTCCCTGAAAATATTCATCGCCCAATTCGCTTTCATTTTCCAAACCAAAACGACGACGTCGTTTCACAACCCCCTCCTCCTCCTCCTGAAAGAATATTTCACTTCTCCAAGGACAACATAGATGCACTCAAAGCAAAAGCCACGGCAGAAACAGAAACGACAACAAAATTGTCGTCACTACAAGTCGTTTTATGTCACGTTTGGCGATTTATGATTAAACACCGTCATCTTCAACCAGAACAAGAAGTGACTTGCATGCTTGCAATAGGAGCAAGACAGAGAGTTTCAGAATTAGCAGAAAACTATGTGGGTAACGCACTTTATATGAGTACTTTAAGAATGAAAGCAGGGGAATTATTAGAGAAAGATGGGTTAGGAAAAACTGCTTTAGAAATGAAAAAGATGATAGCTTTATACACAGAAGAGAAGATTAAGGAGTTGTATGAAGATTGGGTGAGAAATCCAGTGACTACTAAATATGCAGGAGATGAGAATAATGTGGTTGTAAGTAGTTCTCCGAGGTTTGATATTTATAGCAACGATTTTGGGTGGGGAAAACCGGTGGCGGTTAGAAGTGGCGCTGCTAATAAAACTGATGGGAAAATGACTGTATACAGAGGAGCAGAGGAAGAAGGAAGTATGGATGTTGAAGTTTGTGTTGCTTTTGAGATATTGGAAGCCATGGCTAGTGACCATGAATTTATGGATTTTGTTTCCAAATTGTAGGTAGTGAAGGCGTGTTCTATTATTCTAATGTAGGATTTGTTCTTTCGTTTTTGTTTTTTCCTTTTCAAATAATGTAATCATTGTAATGACTTGGGCCTTGGGGATTAATAAGATTATGTACTAAACGTTTAAGACACTCTTTGGGTATCCCCACTTCTTAGTGTTTTTTCAATTTGATTTGTTATAATTTCTTTTTAATTGGCCAAAGTGTAAATTTGATCTCATATCTTTTACTCAGTTCTTAATTTAGTCATATATATATACTAGGGGCTTGGCGTGTCCTAACGGGCACGCCAATATGCATGTAACGTTTGAATTGATTTAAAGTTGAAGATTATATTAAATTTTGGCTTAAGTGCACTTTTNTGCTGACGTGGCACTTAACATGCCACGTCAGCAGTTAACGGCTTCAGGGACCAATTTGACTAACGTTAGTAAAATTCGGGGACCTATTTGTCAATTTCCATAAATCAGGGACCAATCTGTGAGCGACCCAATAATTCGGGGACCAGTTTAGGAGTTTACTCATTTAATATATGTGAATTGTTCATGTATGATTGGGTATGGTGACTGGATATGGCTCTAGGCTTATTTTGGTAAATACGGCCTGCGTGTCGTCTCCCTAAGTTCTTGATGTAATTTTATTTTGGCTTAAGTGCACTTTTGGTCCCAATACTATGACTAAGGTTTCAATTTGGTCCCATAACTATTTTTGTTGCAGATTTGGTCCCAAACCTTCGCAAAAAGTTTCACCGTTAGTCCCCTGGTCACTTCCGTCCAATTTTCGCCGTTAAGTGTGACGTGGCAGTCTGACTGGGATGCTGACGTGGCAAAATCAAATGAGATGGAGTAAGTTAGGATCAATATGTAACATTTCATAACTTCTCTGGACTGAACGCATAATTTTATCCCAAAATGAACTCCACCTCCTGGTAATGGCTTCTTCGAAGAATCTCCGCCGGAATCTCCGCCGTTGGATTTTCCGGCAACGACGATAATACTCTACTCCATCCCATTCTTTCGTACTTTGAAACGTACTCTTTAACCTTCGATTCGTGTTTATTCAACCAATCTTCGCCGAGAAGAAAGCTGAGATTCGATTTACGAACTTTAACGACGACGTATTGGAGATTATTGGCGAGGAAGAGATACGAAAGAGCGACGTCTTTGAATAACTCAGCCTTTCCGTCGAGTTTACAGAGAACGACGAGAATCAGCCACGCGAGCCTCGTCGAGATCATCTCCGACGAGGCGTTATCTTCGTGAATGGCTTCTTCGAAGAATCTTTCTGAATCGCCGATTCGAAATCGACGAGCATCGATCTAACGGCTTCGCCGAGTTTTGCCAGAGAATTCACCGCCTGTAATCGGACGAACGAGGTCGATTCGAACGAGAAAATTAACTCAATCTGAGGCCAGTTATCAGAAACGGCTTCGTACAAATCCAGAGTCCTGAACATTTTCTCGGGAGTTTTCTTGCATCTCGTTACCATTTCCGGGAATCCAAACAGAGTCATCGCGGATTCTCTACAAATTTCAGCGAAACACGACTCTGCGATTCTCTCCGACGACGCGAAGACCTGGTCGCAGAGAAACCTCTCGCCGTAAAACAGAGTCGAAACGGCGACTTTGATTGCGTTTAACCAGGTCTTAATCTTCAACTCAATCACTTCCCAATCCATTTTCTGAATCTGAGAAAAACTCAATCTCTCTACATTCCGCAATCGCTCTAAGATCTCCCATCGCAATCATCGAAACTCTCTCCGTCTCCGAAATCAAACTTCCGTTATCGTCGTCAAACAAATCGTCGAGATTATGCTCAGAAAGATTCTTCGAAGAAGCCATTACCAGGAGGTGGAGTTCATTTTGGGATAAAATTATGCGTTCAGTCCAGAGAAGTTATGAAATGTTACATATTGATCCTAACTTACTCCATCTCATTTGATTTTGCCACGTCAGCATCCCAGTCAGACTGCCACGTCACACTTAACGGCGAAAATTGGACGGAAGTGACCAGGGGACTAACGGTGAAACTTTTTGCGAAGGTTTGGGACCAAATCTGCAACAAAAATAGTTATGGGACCAAATTGAAACCTTAGTCATAGTATTGGGACCAAAAGTGCACTTAAGCCTTTTATTTTTAATTTTACACCTCGATGTAAAAGAGGTTTTTCCCAATGTAATTTTATTTTTCGTTTTAGAAAATTCCCTCTTTGGCTTGAGGGGATTTAGGGTAGATGGGCCATATCCAAGCACGGTTTATTTTATGCATTTAGTTATTTTGTATGAGATGCAAATGGCGCTAGTGTATGTTTTAGGGTGGCGAAAATTTAACATGCGAATTTTAAATTTTAAACGTATGTGATACGTGCGTAGTATTTTGTATGAGATACAGAATTCGTACATGTGTCTTAAATGTATGCGGTACATGGGGCGAAGACACATGGCACAACTCGTTCATTTTAAATGAGATTTAAAATTGAATTTTAAAACGGAACTTTAAAAATTAAACCCTTTTAAAATCTTAAGTTTTAATGCCATCAATAAAACAACCCTGTTATTTTCTTGATCATCGTGGGGCGGTGATAGCCTCCGCTGCACGTACCCACTTTTATCTTGAGAAGACACGAGTGAATGGAATTTTCAACGCAATGCCTCATTGAAGTCTTGGTTTGTTGAATGCGGTGATCGCCTCCGCAGCACGTGTTCAATGGGCCTTGATCAAATTTGGTTGGGCTTTTGCCTCGTTGTTTTGAACTTGGGCATTCACAAGTTTTATTGTGTGACTTAATGGGGTTATCAAATAAGATTTGGATCTCAAGGCATTAGATGAGATAAACATGCCATAATAAGTATCATATGATGATACAGTCCCATAAAGATCTAAGAGTCACATGAGATGTGATTGGTAAGGTGTTACCTGTTGGGAAATCCCGGAGCAAAACACGCAGCGGAAGCAAAAGTATAAAACAAAATTTTTATGCGCTGCCCAAGATTTCCCGCCCGAGATCCGCTAGTTGAATTTAAAACTCGTTAGATAAGTGGTATACCTCAAAGTTTCAATCGGCTTGGTTGTACTTAGGCGAGTTCGAGAAGTCCACTATCAGAGTCCTTCCTCCACCGGTGATCCACACGAACAGTTTATCGGACACCAAGGTGCTAGCCTTCTGTTCCTTTCTCCAAAAGAACAAGGGACCAAATCTACAGAGTTTTTGATTCAAGAACTCCTTCTTGAACCAAATTGATGGTGGCGCAAAAGTGGAGAAGACAATAACAAAACCCCTTTTGTTTTTCCTTCTCTCAAAACCCTAACAATCCTACAACTCGAATTTCTCACTAACTCTTTAGGAAAATTCGAATTCTCTCTATAGGAAGCAAGGAGCCGATTTTCTCTCTCTCTCTACTAGGAGGAAGAAGAAATTGCCAAATGAAAATAGGGTTTCACTTATGTCTTTGGGCTAGGCGACTTTCAAGCTTATAATTACCAAAAATATGGAATTTTATAATTATAAAATCATGACATTACAATAATATCATATTTTAGGACTTGAATATCTAATTAAAATATTACCATAATATTTCAATTCAAATTCAAATTGCAATCTTGGAGAATCAAATTGGAAGATCAAATCTTCCAAGATCCTCAATCCATGCGCCATATGCCTTCTATTATCCTTAGGAATTTAATAAATCAAAAACATTCCTAACTCTTAGGAAGTCTTAACCAACTTATTATCTTCCAATGTTTTTGAATTAAAATATTACCTTAATATCTTTAATTCAAATTTGAATCTTGAATTTAAATTCTTTATTGAATTAAAATATTACCCTAATATCTTTAATTCAAATCTTGAATCAAATTCAAATTCAAACTCATGATTTAAATTAATAAAACAATTTTATTAATAAAATCACTAAAAGAGGCGCCACCCTCTTATCCAATATTAGTGAATTTTATAAATCAATAATCTCCTAACTTTTAGGAACCTTATTTGATTTATTATTCCCTAATATTATAATTGTAAATGGATTAATCCCTATTAACCATTTAACAATTATTATATATTTAAACTTGTCCTACAAATTTAAATATATCACAACTGTAGATTACTTAAGACAAGACTTAATGTCCCAGACATTTTGCTATGTCTTAAATTGTGTCACCGGAGTGACCCACGAATTAACCCTAATTCGTGTCCCTTTAAGCGGTGTCCTGATCCTGCTCATGTGTGACCCAGCAGGCCTCACGTGAAGTTGGCAGCAAGCCATCTCTATGACTTACAAGTCGTGAGCGGACTCTAGCAAGCCATCACGACTACCCAAAACACGTGAGTTATCGTTTTTACCAAAACCGACTTAACCTTAGTACCACCTTGTCAAAGACCCTATTGTCACACGATATCTTGGTCATGGATTAGGCACAGGAAAGTCATCCATAATCCAAACCTCAACTTTCTCGATTTCCTGAGTAAGTCCCAAATCCCAGTGTGGCCACGCATTTTCCTGGACAAACTCATCGAGGGCGCCAGTTAGATATCTCTCATTTAAAGAGGGACAAAATCCCATCTTAGCCAGTCCATATTCCTCAGCACGGCAATCAACTAGACCCGTTCTTAGCCCTTACGACTACCCTGTTACGGGCAGCGTTAGACTAAGCCAAAGTCTGACAACTGCAACGCCGGAATAATGATGACCTCAGGTCTAAGGCGTCGTGACAGGTGTACAGGAGAGGAAAGCTGATGACTAAACCCATGCAGGACTCTCCGGGTCATGTCCAGCAACTCGTAACCCCTTAGGTAATTGCACCATGACTCTCGTACCAGCATCTAGTCAATGCATCTCTATGCACCGAGGTCATGCTGGTCTTAGTTCATTTCAAGTTCCCACTTGAATGAGCGACCATGGACAAATTTAGATTAATTATCTCATAATTAATCACGGACTGTTATCATAGTAAACATGCTAATAATATGATAACCATTAATTTATCTCCATAAATTAATTGATATGTTCCCAACATATCTTTAAAATGATTGGCCCTAGGGCACAATCTCCAACAGACTCCCACTTGCACTAGGTACAATCATTAATAAAACTATTCCTACTCTAGGAACATCCATTAATGTGTGTCTAATCTCCATCTGACACTACATGATGCCCATGTAAAACCTGTGCTAGGGATCTCCATATGACATTACTGTTCCTAACATTGTCATAAGAGGATCGGCAACATCATCCTCGTCTGCTACCTTAACATATCTTGATATCACCATCTCTAGGTGATCATGTATGAGTGTATATATGTGCATACATATATCACTGTCGGAACATCAGTGGGGATCCAATCCCATTTGGTGTCTTCCTGTCTCCACAGGGTGACCACCAATCACACCTCAGACACTAGTTTTACGGTCTGCGTCTCCACGCGACCAACCCTCTGTTGTAGAATCAGCAATCGTGCTCTCTGCTTGGAACTCTTCCAACTCACGATGCTATCTGTTCAGGAGAAACACATATCCATACTGCGATTTATCTTGGTAGGTTTTGGAAAACGGGCACCTGTGTAACCCCTTACACATTTATTCCACCATAATCCAAGATTCATCCTTAGTTCTTCCTAAGTACTCAAGGATGCTTATGACAGCGGTCCAATGATGCTCACCAGGGTCTCGTTGGAACCAGCTTGTCACGCTCAGGGCAAACGACTCATCGGGTCGAGTACAAGCATGATGGATCCTATTGCCGAAGCATAAGGGATGCCACTCATGCGCCCTTGCTCAACAAGTGTCTTGGGACACTGATTCTTGCTCAGGGTCAATCCTTGATTCATCCACATGAATCCCTCTTGGAGTCTTGCATACTGAACCCCTTCAGTACCTCATCCAAGTCCGTACTCTGACTCAATCCAAGAAGCCCACGAGATCTATCTCTATAGATCTTGATCCCTAGAATATAGGCGGCTTCTCCTAAGTCCTTCATTGAAAAGGATTTTCCCAACTAGGATTTTACAATCTCCAAGGTTGGAACATCATTTCCAATGAGTAATATGTCATCGACAAATAGTACCAAGAACACAATCGTGCTCCCACTAACCTTCTTGTAAACACAAGGTTCATCAGGGTTTTGTAGGAAGCCAAACTCTTTGACGACCTCATCAAAATGATGATTACAACTCCTGGATGCTTGCTTCAATCCATAAATAGATCTCTGAAGTTTGCATACCATGTCAGGTGCCTCAGGACATTCAAACCCCTCGGGTTGTGTCATATACACATCCTCGGGCAGTCTTCTATGCTGCTTTGACATCCATTTGCCATATCTCATAGTCATAATATGCGACTATGGCAACCAGGATCCTAATGGTCTTGGTCATTGCAATAGGGGAAAAGGTTTCGTCATAGTCAATACCATGATGTTGCGTAAAACCCTTTGCAACTACCCTTGCCTTGAAGACGTTGACATTGCCATCCATGTCTATTTTCTCTTTGAAAACCCACTTGCACCCTACGGGTTTTACCCCTTCGGGTGGAGTGACCAAGGTCCATACCTGGTTGTCGTACATAGATTGCATCTCAGCCTTCATGGCTTCAACCCATTTCTCAGAGTTGGGATCCATGATAGCTTCTTGGTAGGTGGCGGGCTCACCATGCTCCATGAGCAACACATCCTTGTTTTCAGTCATCAGATACCCATATCTTTCAGGCCGAAAGTGTGTCCTACCAGACCTTCGTGGTCCTTGTGCTTCTGGAGGAGCTTCCACAACATCTTGTGGATCTTCTCCAGTTTCCATCTGAGCCTCTTTAGTGCTTTGTGGATCTTTAACTTCTTCGAGATCCACCTTACTCCCACTGTTTCTTTTGGAAACAAGATCCTTTTCTAGAAAGCATCCACTTCTCACTACAAACACTTTGTTGTCAGATGGGCAGTAAACGTAGTAACCCCTTGTTTCCTTGGGATACCCTACAAACAAGCACTTGAGGGATTTGGCGGATAGTTTATCGTTAGCTTGTTGCTTAATGTAAACTTCTCATCCCCAAACTTTGAGATAAGACATAATGGGACTCTTCCCACTCCATATCTCATATGGTGTCTTCTCAACTGCCTTAGACGGAACACGGTTAAGTGTGAACGCGGCAGCTTCTAAAGCATATCCCCAAAAGGATGGCGGAAGATCAGTCTGACTCATCATAGATCGAACCATATCCAATAGAGTTCGATTCCTCCTCTCAGACACACCATTCCACTGTGGTGTTCCAGGAGTAGTAAGTTGTGAGACTATCCCACAACTACTAAGATGATCAGAGAATTCTTGACTCAAATATTCACCTCCTCGATCAGATCGAAGGATCTTGATTTTCTTGTCAAGTTGGTTCTCAACTTCATTTTGAAATGTTTTGAACATTTGAAAAGACTCTGACTTGTGCTTCATTAGGTAGACATACCCATATCTACTGAAGTCGTCAGTAAACGTAATGAAGTAAGAGTAACCTCCTCTGGCATGGATACTCATGGGTCCACATACATCACTATGTATGATCCCCAATAAGTCAGATGCCCTCTCACTGTGGCCAGTGAAAAGCGCCTTTGTCATTTTTCCAAGTAAGCGAGATTTGCAAGCATCATATGATTCAAAATCAAATGAGCTTAGAAGTCCATCTCTATGGAGCTTCTCTAGGCATTTCTTGTTTATATGGCCTAAACAACAATGCCAAAGGTATGTAGTACTAGATTCGCTAATCTTAATCCTTTTCGTATCAATGTTATAGATATTGTTATCGTGTTAACGTTCAAATTTCAAGATGCAATGTTTACTTTGCAAATCACCATAAGCAAATAAACATCATCTTTATAAATCGAACACCATTCTTTTCAGTTAACACATGCAAAACCTTCCTTATCAAATAAGAAAGAGAAGCATTGTTTGAACTTTAAAGAAGGTACATGATAACAATATGTTAAGCCCAGAGGGCAAAACAAGCTCGCATGTTCCCACAACAACAGCAACAACCCTTGCTCTATTGCCCACTCGTAGGTCCATCTCACTTCTGTTCAGCTTTCTACTGTCTCTGAGACCCTTCACATCAAATGTGAAAACCACATGCTGTATCTAATACCCAAGCGGTTAAAGTAGACAAGTGAACGTCTATAATCAAAAAAATCAAAAGCAAAGATCTCATCTCTCTTCTTATTCTTTTGATCTTCAAAATACAATTTGCAATTTCTTAAAAGGCAAGTTGCATCCTTTGAAGGCTTTGCCTTCTTGATAGGTAGTGGGTTAGGCTCAGCCGCTGGCTTGGTCACACCAACCTCGGCGTCTCCTTTCCTCTTTCCTTTGCCCTTCCCTTTCCCCTGATTCTGGAACGTTTCCATGAGATGTGTGACCATCTCAACAGCCGACAATGTTCCCGTGTTCAACTCTTTGAACTATCATGGCTAGCATCAGGCAAGCGACGTCCATAGAGTCATTGAAGTGCTTCTTACAAGTAGTTCTTTGAGCTCTTGGAGCGTCCTTGGCATGCTCATCAGGGGTGGGATTTCTAGGACACAAAGTTTCCTTCGTTGGGTGAGAACAATTCTCATATTACGATACCAGTTAAGGAATTTTGTCCCATACAATTTATCGTTCTCAAGGATAGATCACAGTGATAACGTTGAACTTTTGTTTGCCATTCATTCTATAGTTAAGATATGAAAGTTTAATTAGCAGGAATATATCCACCATTTTATAAAACCCAGTAAAATTTATTATTGGTGGCTAAGACCCATATTTCACCAAAGTTTACCGTCGCGGAGGGCGATCATGCACCCTTTGGTTATTTAGGTAGCTAACTCTTTACCAATCACCTCCTATGTGACTCTTAGATCTTTATGGGACTGTATCATCATATGATACTTATTATGGCATGTTTATCCCATCTAATGCCTTGAGGTCCAAAACCGTTTTGATAACCCCATTAAGTCACACAATAAAACTTGTGAATGGCTAGGCCCAAACGACGAGGCCGAAGCCCAACCCCATATCATCAAGGCCCCACTGAACACATGTCGCGGAGGGCGATCACCGCATTTAATGGACCAAGACTTCAATAGGCGTCGTATTGAAACTCCCATTCACCCGTGTCTCCTCAAGGTCAAGGTAGATACGTGTCGCGGAGGGCGATCACCGCTCTATGATGAACGAGATTTCAACAGGGTGTTTTATTGATGGCATTAAAACTTAAGATTTTCTAAAAGGGTTTGATATTTAAAAGTTCCGTTTTTATAGTTTAATTTTAAAACTCCTTTCAAAATTAAACGAGTCATGCCACATGTTTATTACCCCATGTATCACATACATATAAACATGTGCACGGATCTTGCATCATATGCAAAATCCCACGCTCGTATCGTATACGTGGTTGTAGCGTTTAAAAGGGTAAATAGCATGTTAAAATCGCATCCTAAACATACATCTAGCGCTTTGTATCACATACAAACTAAACGTAAAGCATATATACCGTGTTTAGATATGGCCCATCTATCCTAATAATTCTCCCAAGCCAATGAGAGAATTTTTCTAAAAAGAAAAGCAAAATTACAAGAGAGTAAACCCCAGTTACATTGAGGTATAAACTGAAAAGTAAAATTACATCGAATAGAGGGAGACGACACGCAGGCCCTATACACCAAAAACCTAGAGCCATATCCAACACCACACAATTACATATACGAACAATTCTTACAATTATGTCAAACACGGTATACAGAAAACACATATCAAAAATGATTTTTGTAGTGTGTTCAAATTAGGGTTGTGCAATTTTAACATGCCTTTTTCTTGAAATTAGGCCCATTATCAATAATTATAAAATTCAGGAATCACATTCAAGAATTTAAATTATTGACCCAAAAATTATAAAATTCATAATTTCAAAAAATTTTCAGTCACCCATATAATATTATAATTAAAACACTTTTAATTATAATTATACAGGAATTTCGATTTTGGCCTCAATTTTCAAGAAAAATTTTCAAATCAATCCTATTGATTTCTTTATGTATCATATACATAAATTTGCACCTTTTTCGTGGATTCAGTTTTATGAAAACTATTCAGTGGATTTTTCGTAAAACCAAAGCATGTGATTGAAAACGGTAAACACACAAATCATACATCATATGTACACAAAACACGATTTTAAATTCAGGACTAGCGTGGCTCTGATACCACTGTTGGGAAATCCCGGAGCAAAACACGCAGCGGAAGCAAAAGTATAAAACAAAATTTTTATGCGCTGCACAAGATTTCCCACCTGAGATCCGCTAGTTGAATTTAAAACTCGTTATATAAGTGGTATACCTCAGTTTCAATCGGCTTGGTTGTACTTAGGCGAGTTCGAGAAGTCCACTATCAGCGTCCTTCCTCCACCGGTGATCCACACGAACAGTTTATCGGACACCAAGGTGCTAGCCTTCTGTTCCTTTCTCCAAAAGAACAAGGGACCAAATCTACAGAGTTTTTGATTTAAGAACTCCTTCTTGAACCAAATTGATGGTGGCGCAAAAGTGGAGAAGACAATAACAAAACCCCTTTTGTTTTTCCTTCTCTCAAAATCCTTCTCTCAAAACCCTAACAATCCTACAACTCGAATTTCTCACTAACTCTTTAGGAAAATTCGAATTCTCTCTCTAGGAAGCAAGCAGGAGATTTTCTCTCTCTCTCTACTAGGAGGAAGACGAAATTGCCAAATGAAAATAGGGTTTCACTTATGTCTTTGGGCTAGGCGACTTTCAAGCTTATAATTACCAAAAATATGGAATTTTATAATTATAAAATCATGACATTACAATAATATCATATTTTAGGACTTGAATATCTAATTAAAATATTACCATAATATTTCAATTCAAATTCAAA
>QANZ01029708.1:14625-31822 GCA_003254925.1 Chamaecrista fasciculata | reverse complement strand
CGGACAAAGACTCGGACAAGTGTTCGGTTCACGGTCGGATCGGTTGAATCGGTCGGACCGGATGTTTGGACCGGATGACGCAATAAATAATTATTTTTAATATATTAAATATAAACCTCTATATATTTTTTTTTTGGTCTAAGAGATGCATTAAATCTATTAATTTATTAGATAAGTAAAACAATTGGTAAGAGAAAGCTAATAGAGCCTCACAGTTGGAATGGTAAAGGTGCTAGGAGTGTGAAGAAAGGGCATGGGTTCGATCCCTACAAGGCTCAAAATGATTTTTTGTAAAAAAAATTGAGAACCGCCGGTCCGGTCCAGCGGTTGGACCCGGTTTTCCGGTTCTTGGCCGGTTATTTCCGGTCCAATCCGGTCCAACCACCATTCCGGTTCAAATGGTTGAACCAACTCGCTTGTGTCTTCGGGTAGCGGTCCAACCGGTCTGACCGGCCGGTCCGGTTCGGTTTTCACATCACTGGTTTTTATCACAAACACTTTCTTTGAAAACAAAACAGATTGAAATATGCAAAACAAGTTCCATAACAGAAAGTGCAGGAAATGTAAAGAGTTAAGGAAGGAAATAACAACACAAGAACTTTTAGTGGTTCAAATAAGGGTATGATCCTTGATACGAAAATTTTCCTTATCCTACATCCACACCTCTAACCAACCAGCTAGAGGTCTCTTTATATATTGTATCAATATACAATCTGCACGAAGCTTGGGATCACCCTACAGGTTTTACAACATAACCCACAATCCACTCCAAGCAGTCTCTAAGTATATTGATTCCTACGGAACCACACAAGGTTCACCTCTACAAGGTTTCACCCTAGAAGCTCACTTTTACGGTTGCACACAGCAGTATGAAGGATGATAATATCTCAGTATACAATGCACACAGCAAATATTCTCTTTAGCTTCGTTAATCTTTTCAACTTCAGAATGGCATCCTTTTATAAGCTCAGGAAATTAGCCGTTTGAGAAGATAGGAATGACAAGAATGACAGCATCAGATGGGCACTTCCTTTGATTTAGTTAATTATCATAAATGTAGAATCTGATTTATGGTTGACCAGCAAAACAAAAGGATGTAATTAGTTTATAGCATTAATCTTGATTAGCCACGATTTCAAAACAGGTTTTGTATGATTATTCGTTGAATGCAAATCTGACCATATTATAATTCACTTTCTTTCCTAACATAGAAGATTTCAGCACTAATGACATGATTAAAGGAATAAAGTGATGGTAATTTCTTTTAATAGCGCATCAGATGAGGGAATTGAAAAATCTTGCGTTTAATATACTTATTTCCAAATGAAGTGCAAAGCAAACATTTAATTTTCAATTCAATTAGGCATGTGGCAATAAATTCACAGACAACAGAGTAAATTCACCAACGAATCCTGAGGAATGATTTTAAGGAATATGTTATGTGAAAAACATAGGATATGAAAATTGTTTATAATGTTTGACACAAGTTACCATATGTTGCAATTTAATCCAAACAGGTAGTCAAACCAAATTTTTGCAAATAATCAAAAATCATCTTATGTTAAAATTTAGTCCAACAGAAAGATTAACCAATAAGTGTTTGGTGTAGCGACTAGACGAGCTACATCCTAGGGAGAGGACTCAGGTTCGATCCCTAGAGTCGACATTGTTGGGAGGGCTCTAGCCATTTCCTCTCTCAGGCCCGAATGAGATTAGTCTTCACTTAGACCGTTACACGGATTAGCGGGATACCCATAACTTGACCTAAAAAAATGTAAAAAATTAAAATATACAATTTATCTTAAAAGAATTGAACAATATACTTTATAGTCATTTTCATAAATTGCAAAAACATACAATTCATCGACGGCGTAAAAAATAAGTCAATAAAAGAGATCACATGGGAGAGAAAAGTCTCACCAGGAGAGATTTTTCTAGGAGGTTCCTCATCGATAATATAACAATTTTTGTTGTAGTCTAATGAATCTTTATAAATAGTAAGATTATTTTAAATTTGAATTTCAAACAATTTCAAAAAATCAACATTATTTTTTATCTTTTTTTGGCTAGAACATTATTTTTTATCTCTTGTTCCAGATTTGTCAAAGTTCGTCCTTATCACTTTGTAACAAATTTCCTTTATTTATGTTAAAATATTTTCTTAACAAAATAAAAAATATTTTTTTTGATACAATACAAAATAAAAACTATGACATAAGAAAGATGAACAAGAACGAAAATAGGATGATTGTTACCATATTTCATGTTATTTTATTTTTTGTTTATCTCTAAAGTTAGAATGACTAATGATGACTAAAAAATTTATAAGAGATAAACATCATCTCAGAAACAAAAAATAAAGGAAGACATTACGCAGATTTATATATATATATATATATATTATGTTGATCCCTTCCGAAATTTATTCAAATTTGATTTAGTTTGTTGACCTAAGATATCAAAAGATTTCTTAAGTTAAATTTTGTTACGTTTAATTTTTATTTTTATATATATAAATCGTAAATATCTAGATATCTCTCCCTATATATATCCATCTTTAAGACCCTAATTTTAACTTTGATCAGATAATTTGTCATATTTCATAAATCAATATGGTTAACTCAAAAACATTGATGCAGATTATTACTGTTCTGCTTCTTCTTGTGCTTCTCCTCTCCTTTCAAGTCGCAGCAAGGCCGCTAGGTAAATCTTATATTATATGGCTCCATTTCTTTTTGGCCGTCCACGTTTTAAAATTATAATACAAAATTAATAATAAGAAGAAAATTATTATTTGATCCCTTCTTTTTTACTGAGTTAACAATTTAGTCTTTCATTTATTTTACATTCATACGGGCACGCAAAGCCTCTAGTAAATTTATATTACTGCATTCTCTCCGTTAGGTTTTTCATTATGTGTATAGAATTGCATGGCTTCTCATCCTACAAAATTGGTATTTTGTTTTTATCACATAGGGGGATTGAATTTTTGAATTAATTAAACTTATGCAGAATGTATGTAATGAAATAGCAAGAGTTGGACTATTGAACCTTTACTATGTTTCCTTTATTAAGGTTATTAATTATTCTATTAGGCTAATTGTCTATTATTAGTTTGACCATTAATTATATGTATTGCAGTGGATACGGACGAATATGGTGATGTCATACGCAATAATTATGAAAGCGTGAATATGGTGAATCCTTGAAGTTGATGGAAGATGCATATTCATCATTAGCATCGCGTATATATGTGACTGATGGATGCAGGGGAATAATTATCATGCTCAAATCTTTGTTAACTTTTCTCAATGTTTTTCAAATTTATGGTTTATGCGGATATTTAATTCTGATCAATAAAATTATTTTATCTTTTGTTTAAAGAATTGGCCTTTTGCTTTCTATTTCTTGATTTTATTATCAGTATTAGTATTATTTACTCTGTTTAGAAAAATCAATCTTCAATTTGTTTAGATCGGAATTTGCTTTAAAGTTTCAACTATACATGTATTTGTTAATTGAGCTAGCACCCACAGTACCCATTAGCACCCGTTTACTCAGTACTAAGAATGCTACAAAATGGCTTGATATCGGCCTTCTAAAAAAACTCTTTAATTATTGGTCCCTTAAACATTTTAGAGAAGTTACCATTACTTATTTAATCTTTCGATTTTATTAATTTTATTATTAGTATATTATACTTAGCCTTCAATCCTCTAATTCTAACCCCTCCTCGTTCCCCATTCCAAATCACATCCTTAACATTATTAAGCATTGTGCATGTATTGCATTTTAACCCCTCCTCTAATAATATATATATATATATATATATGTTGGGCGGAGAGAATGAGGCCATGTTGCATTTTAATTTCTCCTTAATCATTAAGCATTGTGCATGTATTGTGTGTAAGGGAAGGAGAAGTAAAACGTAATATAGCTTACATCATGCAATGAGCTAGGCGGCAAAAAGATAATTGAGAGTGAAAATATTTACAACTAATTTTCTCTATAACCTTAAGCATATGAGAGTAGCGAAGGCATTGAGAAACTTGGAAAAGATTGATGATTAAAGAGAGACAGAGAAGGCCGAGAGATTTAGTGTGAGTGTGAGAGATACAACAAAATAATTAAGAAAGGCATATGGTGAATTTAAGGAGAATTGGTAGGTTAAAGCTTCATCTTATTTTATTTTTGTACAAGTTTCTTTATATTTTATTTTATCTATATTTTATTTTTGACGTTTTATCTCAAACGTACTCAATAACAAAATATAGAGAAATGATCCTCGGTAATCTCAAGATGTGGTGGAAATATGATCCTCTGTAGGGAGAGGTGATCTTGGGAGAGATGATCTTTGGTGAGTGAGAAAAGTCACTAGGCAATCCCAATCATGATTTGTCTGTTTAGATCTAACTAGGGGACGCCTATTATGGTGAGTGAGGAAAGCAACTGAGATGAGTGAGGAAAACCATCAATCATGAGATGGTGCGGTAAGAGAGGCCGTAATCATAACGTTAAAGTAAAGATGAATTTATGTATTTGAGCATGAGATTATTTGTGTTTTGATTATTATTTTTATTGTTATTATTTGTATAACGACGCATCATGTAAAGTATTTTCAATTATTTTCTTTTCTACTTAGGATTTTCAATTCTCACTCCTATTTTTTGACGTGACTAGATCAAGAAAATGATGAATCTGCTTAGAATTCAATCAACTACGTCTAGAATTGACTTCTATTATAGAAGTTTAAGAATGAAAAGTCTAGTTCACAAATTATTTAATTTATGTAATAATAATTATTTTGTATACCTCTATATTAATAATTTTATTTATTGATAATTTATCTAGTCATCTTTTATATTTTATTTAATAAATAGAGTTTATAATTTTTAAGAATTAATNTTTTTCTTTTTTTGATTTCTGAATAATTCATGTTGGAATAATAAGATTGAAATTGCATTGTAAGTTGTAACGAACAATTGTTGAACAAATTTCAAAATTTGAAGGAGATAAACATCATTTCAAAAATAAAAAATAAAAATTATGTAGATTGATATATATACATATATTATATTGACCCAAAATTTATTTAATTATAATTTAGTTTGTGGATCTAAGATATTGAAAGATTTTTTATCAAGTAAAATTTTGTTATGTTCATATACATGAATCCTCAATATCTAGATTTCTCTCCATATATATCTATATATAGTCATCTTTGAAGACTTCAATTTTAATTTCCATAAGTTAATTTGTTATAAGTCATAATCATAATTAATTTGATGTGCTTCAAGATGGTTAACTGAAAAAAACTTATAGAGATTATTATTATTATTATTATTATTATTATTATTATTATTATTATTTTGGTGAAATCTGGGCCTAAAGGCCAAACAGCACACAAACCAGAAAAAGAAAACGACACACGCAGGGCAAAACGCAACACAAGCAGCCAATGAAAGAACAACACGCAAACCCAAAAACCACCACCTCACCATCATCCCGCCGTCGAGAGCCAAGTTGTTTTGCTTATTGTGCTTCTCCTCTCCTTCCAAGTTGCAGCAAGGTCGCTAGGTATATCAATTTATATTAGTATATTTTCTCTGTTCTTCATTATGTGTATAGAATTGCATGGCTTCTCATCCGGTCCTATAAAATTGGTATTTTGTTTTTATCACATAGGGGGATTGAATTTTTGAATTAAACCTCTTCTTTTTATGTTTAAATGTAAATATTTTGTCTAAATTACTCAAATCTGATATATTTGAAACTTATGCAGAATGTATGAAATGTAATAGCAAGAGACGAAGAGTTGAAGTGCATTGACAAAGTATTATTTTTACTTAAAAAAATCAGACTTTTTGTAGTTTTGACCAATAAGTAGTGATGATAATTCAAGTTGTCACCAAATGTGAAGTAATTTTAGTGGTATCTTTCAAATAAAGCCCATTGGATTGGATTGGATTGAAATTGAGTGATTTATTTTCATTTTTGTCATTCATCTCATCCACTTGGATTGACCTCTAACCTTTCATCCAAAATTTTCTCATCCTCACGTTTTCTAATAGCATATCACACTTTTCGATATCATCTCATCTCAATATCATTCCAATTAAACCACACCAAAACACCTAGATGTGGATGAGATGAGATGAGATGGAAGTTCCAAAAAACACCCAACCATTACTGTTCATTCAATCCTAAGATGAGATTAAGATTGAATGAGATGAGATTAAGATGATGGTGATGCCAAACAGGCCCTAATTGTCATCCACATCATCTATTCAATTTATCATCCACATAAGGGCCTGTTTGGGGGCCATACTATTTCAATCCAAGTCAAGTTTATGGGATGAGATGAGATTAAGTTTGAATTGGATGAGATAAAATGGTGTTAAATTACTTGATAACGTGAACGCTAAATGTTTACATGACACTATTAAATGCCACTTTGGTATCGTCCTAGTCACCTAAACTAACTGAACCTGACCAACAAACACAATTAAACCGGCCTAAAATGGAGTCAGACCCAAATATTTGTATTACACGTGAAGCTTCTATAAGACATAAACTATTAAAGTATTGCCAAATCTCAAACCCTAGATGATCACAAATAGTTTATTATGTGACATTTAACGTGTCACATATGCATTTAACGGCCAGGTCATCAGTGTAATTTTTGAGGACCAACTAGTTTATTTCAAAAAATGCAGGGACCAAATAGTAGGTTTCCTCCTTTTATTTTTTTTTCAAGATCACATATAAACTTCTTTTATGGCATATCCCGTGATTCCCGTCCAATAGCATTTGTCATTAACACCACGCTCTCCACCGAGGTTTCGTCTCCGACCTCAAGAAGCTCAGTGGCCTCAATCGCCTTGAAGGATCTTGTCGAGGAGATCACCGATGTCGTAAGTTTGCTTTTACCATGTCACTAAATAACTCATCGACATCACTGGATCCTGATTTGAATAGTTGTATATCTTTTTCCTCTGTTAAGAATGAGAATCATCATCATCTCTTCATTACTTTTTATTCTGTTTGGTGGGGATTTTAGCTTTAATCATTCTGGTTATATACATACTTGATTCTTGATTTTCCACAGATCTATTTTGTGGTATCATTTGATATTTGGATGTACTATGGTTGTGGTGCGCCTCCTAGTAGCTTAGTTCAGTTTGGCAGTCTTTTACTACTATAAGGAGCAATTTCTTCATCAAACTTTCTGATGGGGTAATTATTTGACCAAGGAGATTAGCAGCTATAAAATTGTATAATTCTAGGAAGGTGATATGAATAACTCATAGTATGAGAGTTATTTGCTACGGAAAATGTAGGTGAAAACAGATTAATGAAATTTCTCTCTTCATTCTTATATACATTCCCTGACATCCAATTGTTTCAACCATTCCACTTGACCTGTCTTTCCCCAACAGACTAATTCCTAAGGTTTACTGCTCAACAGAGGATCAACTTTTTTTTTTTTGGGTAAATTCAAGGGGCCTAAGCCTAACAAAGCAAGAACAAGAGCAAAAGAAACAAAAGCTTAAAATCTTCTAGGGGTAGAAACCCTAGCAGCATCAGCGAGGAGGAAATTGTCAAGCTCATGAGGCACATCCGTCCATTCAAAAACACCCAACTCATGCCTTAAGCTCCAATTAGCTAGCCAATCAGCACATATGTTAGCTTCTCTATAGGTATGGCCAATATTCACCTCCCATTGCAGACTCAAAAGGTACTTAATCTCAGCAAAAATACCAAAGGTATTTAACCCATCTGGATTCTCAGCATTTATAGCAGAAATGACAGAAGAAGAATCACATTCCAAGCAAATTTTCCTATACCCCAACTTCCAAGCAAGTCTCAAACCTTCAAGAACAACCCAAGCTTCAGCTTCATAAGCCGAACACTCACCGATCCTTCTTGTAACTCCAGCAATCCAGCGGCCAAAACTATCTCTTATCAGTCCACCACAACCAGCAGCACCACCATTACCTTTGGAAGCCCCATTTGTATTCACCTTAACAATACCATTGCTTGGGGGAACCCACTTAATTAAATGAGTTTGAGCACCCGGGTTGCTCATCAAATCCTCAAAAATAGCATCCACAGAAGAATAGAGAGAGAGATGTAATTGGCAATGATTCTTTGGAAATTTGTGGGGTATTGGAATTGATCATTAAAGATGGATGAATTTCGCCAATTCCACAAGAACCATATGATGGTACCCCAAATAGTAGCCCACTTTGTATTAGCATTTTTGTTGAAACGCCCCTCCAAATTGGCTTTGAACCAATCATTGAAATCAAGCATATAGAACATAACTCTCTCATGTCCCAAAATGTACAAATTCCATACACTCATGGTCTTGGGACAATCCCTAAGGACGTGTAAGGTATTCTTCACTGTGTTCCTGCAACAATAACAGTAAGGATTGGAGTTATTCATGATGTGCCTATTGTTATCAGCTTATTTGAATGCATATTAGTTCTGCTTCTCCACTCCAACATCCATCTTGTAATTATGTTTTCATATTTTTGTAAATTTACTTATTCTCCTTAAATAGCTATATAACTAACTTATTGCCATATAAAAAAACCATTTTTGTACTATGTACTAGTGACATTAAATTGTTTACATGGTTTTAGCTTGTAATTGTATTCTTTTACAGTCTCTTGAAATAGTTTACATTTTCCCTACTATTGTTCCCATTTGTGGCGTTTAGTAATGGGCTAAGTGCATATCTAGTTTCTCAAGTATTTTATGAAACTATCATAGCTTTTAATTTAATCCTTATGTCTAACTTCACTGCAGGTTTGAAACTCTCATACATTTCTCTTCATGAGTGAAAGCATTTGGTTAAAGCATGCAAAATCCTTCACTTTACATAGTAATACCTAATAACATGTTTGGGACATTCATTTTTGCTAGAAGTTATGGCTGCTCATGGATGAAAAATTGATATATTTTTGCATTTTGTTCTTTGTTATTTAGCTTCTTGTTGAAACACCAAATTCTGTCTTTGCCACCTCCTCTGGCCTTTCGCCTCCCTTTCACCTCACCTCAATCTCTCCCGTCTGTTTTGAAATCAAATTGCTGGCTAAAGCTTCTTTCCAACTTTCAATCCATACTGAATTACAGAGGTACTTGTCGCAGATTCGGGCATGGTGGCTTAGTGGAATCACATCCCTCAAGACCCTGATCAGAGGAAGCGAGTTAAAGCTTAATCCGTAAACAGGTTTGCTCTTTCATCCTTGTTGTTCTCCTTCCCTCCATAACAAAAATTGATGTTGGATAATCATTGATGCTATTAGCAAGTTCTTAAGTAGCGGTTAAAACCGTCGTTAAATGCTGTTTTTCTTTTTAATTTTTTTTTTTGTAGTGCTTATCAACAAAATTCCATAAATACATTTATTTTAAAAAGAAAACTGCATCTTAAAATTTTCAAATTGAAGTTAACACAAAATACAAAACACATATATAAACAACAATATATAGTTTTAATTAAACTAAAACAGGATGTAAATTATGGGGACTAATAGATTAATTAAACTTTTTTAATAGTTTAGAGTCTGAAATAACCCAAAAAGAAATTAAGGGAGATTTTTGGAAGATAACCTAAAGTTAAAGGACAGAAAGTATATTTTTGCTAATATATGGAAAAACCGCCAATGAAGTTTCAAAAAATATGGAGTAATTAAATACTAAAATTTCCTCAACACAAAAAACTGAAAAAGATTGCTTTTGACACACATTCAAAAACTATGATTATCTATCTTGTTTCAAATTCGAATGCGATAAGTCTAGAGTTATATAATGCTTTTGACGAATATTTTTTTATTCAATTGAGGTTGACAGCAAACAAGATTAAATTGAGTTCTAATTTGTTAAAAAAAAAAGAGTTCTGAACTAGTTGTTTATTTCACGGTCAAAGAAGTGAAATGAGTCATATTTTTCTTATTTCAAGTGCAAATGCAAAGAGTTTAAAGTTACAAGTCTTTTTTCTGCATGGTTGGAACTATATTATTAACAAATAAGGTCAAATTGAATTCAAAAATGGTTTTAGGACCAATTTTTCACTTTTGAGCATTTGTTGATGGTTTCAATTGAGTAAAGAAATGATTAATCAAAAGTAACTTGTAGTTTGGAACTTGTCGCATTTGGACTTGAAACGAGAGATATATATGACTAATTTCACTTGTTTGATCGTGAAACGAGCGATTCATTTTTCAAACTTAATTTGACATGGTTTGCTTATGAATATCTCTAAACTCATTACATTTGAATTTGAAACTAAAAAAATAGAATCATATTCTATAATTTGAAATTAAATTAAACTAAACGAAAACATATATAATTAATTTGAGCATTTTAAAAGATAAATAGTCAATATAAATTATGTGACAAAAATATGGGACCAATTTAAGCTCTCAATGTTTTTTCTCTCATAATAGAGAGGTTAATTAAGTTATGATAAATTGTACGAAAATAACTAATCAATGACATTTGACAAATTTAATTATTTTTTGTCTCTACTCTTTTTGTAGTGCTATATTTTTAACATAAAGACAAACAATACTAAATATTCTTAGTTTTAACCCAATAACACCGTGTGAACTTTTTTCATTTGATAATCCTAATGTGTGAGGAGAGTCTTATCTATATTTTGAAGTCCAAAGTCGATAGATTAAAAGGATGAGTACTATATTATTATATTGTATTATGAAAGAAATACGTCTTAGTACCTATTGTACTGTGTAATATCACTAATCAATTTGTGGAAGGCATGTATTTTATCTTGAAGAGAACAAGATTCATGTTATCATGTGCATTATCTCAATGGGTTATTATTATTAAAAAAAGGTAGAAATAAAGGGAAGTAATTAACAACGTTAATTAACTTATTTTTATTTAAATATTTTAAAAATAAAAAATATACTAAAAATTAGCTGAAAACATTAAGGGAGTGGGAAAGTGGGAATGGAAAATGCAAGATGTATGTACGAAGAGATAAAAGAGACAATATGGAAATCAATATTAGAGGAAACAAGAAGTTTTGGAGTTCGTCTAATGAAAAATAAAATAGACTTTTATTACATTCTATTCGATTTTAATTTAATATATTTTGAATTTTTTTAATAAAATAATATTAAATATGTAACACATTTTTTAAAAATTATTGTTACACATGCATGGAACATGTATATATATATTGGTAGGAAGGAAAGCCAAACGACAAAACACTTATTCCTAATTTTTAAATTTTTTAGAATTGATAATTATAATTCTTTTTTATGAAAAAGACAATATCAATTCAGAAAAAAAGAAGTACGATTATATATCAATTGAAAAACAAAAAAAAATGAGAATGAAATAAATTTATTTTATTTAAAAGATTTATTTTGTATTTAAAATATATTTTTTTTAAAAAAAAGTGTTATAAATTTCATTAAAAATTAAGTATTTTATATTTAATAGAATGTCAAGGGTAAAAATTTACGTTTCATTAGACACACTCCAAATAACCTTTTTTCTTCCTCACGCAATTTACATTTTCCATTACTACTCGATTCCCTCTCATGTTTTCATCATGTTGTACCTTTTAAAGCCACATAAATACAATTAACTAGCTATTGAATTAAATGTTTAAAACTATAACAATGGGTTTTGCATATCTTAAGTAATATATAAATATTATTTTATTTCTATATCATAAAATAAATTATAAAGTCTTATAAATTAATAATTATTTATATTATATTTAAAAAAATTAAGATGTAGTAAATATTAGTTATTCAAATTCTTTGATATATTTGTTTTATTAATTTTTGGCCTTTTTAATATTAAAAGAAATAAATTAGTAAGAAGTTTATAAACTTTCTTAATTACTTCTATCTATTTTTATATCTTAAAAATAATTTATCCTATATTTAAATATGGTCAAATAGTCATTTTAGTTCTCAAACTTTGAAGTTAGTTTCATTTTGGTCTTAATAAAATTATTTTTTGTTTCATTTTGGATTTTAATATTTCACATTTGTTTCATTTTGGTTCTAAAAATGTGATTTTGTTTGGATTTTGCTATTATTTCTAATTTGGACAGTTGAAATGAATTGTTCTCTCTCATATATGTCATAGTGAGTTGTCAAATAAAGTGTCATAATAAGTGAGTTGTCAAATGAAGAAAAAATATTTACTCTTTGAAAGAAAAATTAATCATAAATTTATCACTAATTTATGACTAAGAAAGAAGTTTTTTATTTCTTATTGTTAACTTACTTTATTATGACACATATGATGCAAAAATTTTTCATCTCATTTGTCCATATTAGAAATAAAATGAAATCACATTCTGGGGACTAAAATAAAACAAATGTGAAAGTTTGAGGATCAAAACAGAACAAAAAATAATTTTAGGATTAAAATAAAACTAACCTCATAGTTTGAGGACCAAAATAAGATCTTGACCATTTTAATATTATATGATCATGTGCACCAACAATTATAAGGACTCAAAGTCGTCATAATATAACTGGTTTGTTAAAACTTAAAACTATAAAGATACTTTTCATTTAAAAAAATCAATTAAGAAAGTGAGCAGATGTATAAGAAAAATGAATAGTTAATTTTATTAGAAATGAGAAGTTAGTTTTTATATTTTTTTTGGTTCAATATAGGGAAGTTAAACAAAAAAATTAAAGGATTGATATAATATACAATAGTATAAGATATATCAATATAAAAGTATCAAAGGTGAATGATAGGCAAAATATAGGGATTTATATTATAATTTCTTATTTTAATAAATAAAAAAAATCATAAAAATTTAAATGTCGGATGAGTCATGAAGAAAAAAAAGAGGGGGAAGATGGGAATGCAAAACGCATGAAAGTGGGGGAGGTGGGAAATGCAAGATGAATTTACGAAATGAAATCAATATAAGGGGGATTATATGAAAAAATATTTGCATATTGAATTGATATAGAAAACATTCTGGTGTGAAAAATGGCCCATTGTGGAATTCAAGCTCTTTGCTTCCTTGTGTGGACACTTTTGATCGGGAGTGTGGCACTTACTGAAGAAATGGATGCTTTGCTGTATTGGAAGAAGACTCTTCCAAACCGACCTGATATCTTGAGATCATGGGTACCTACATCTCATAGCCCATGTTCATGGCTTGGCATTAGGTGTGATTCTTCTGGAAGAGTCACTGAATTAAGCTTGAACAACACTGGGCTTAGAGGTACTCTTAAAAACTTAAATTTCTCTTCACTCCCAAATCTTCTTCTTCTAAATTTTCGATTTAACAGACTCTCAGGTAATATACCAAAAGGTATTGGAGCACTCTCAAAACTCCAATTCCTTGACCTGAACCATAATCTTTTCATAGGGTTTATACCTCTTTCTTTTGCTAATCTCACCCATCTTTATGAGCTTGATCTTTCCCAAAATAATATAGATGGAATATTAGACTCTCGCTTATTCCCTGATACCACCCACCAAACTAAAATCGGTTTGATTAGAATAAAAAATCTCCTCCTCGAATACACATCAATCAATGGTACAATTCCAAAGGAGATAGGAAATTTGAGGGGTTTAACCATTCTATCTTTTGATGGGAGTCACTTCTCTGGTCACATCCCATCATCAATTGGGAGATGTCGGCATTTAAATATTCTCACAATGTCTTATAATAATCTCTCCGGTGTAATTCCTCCTAGTCTTGGTCGGTTGACCAATCTAACTATAATTAAACTCGAAGGAAATAAATTAGAAGGTCAAGTGCCACAAGAGTTAGGAAACATTTCAATCTTGACTGCTTTACATCTCGCTGAGAATAATTTTACTGGACAAGTGCCACCACAAGTGTGCAAAGGTGGTAAACTTGTCAACTTTAGTGTTGCCTACAATAGCTTTACTGGCCCAATCCCAATAAGCCTAAGAAACTGCCCTACCTTGTACAGAGTTCGAATGGAATATAACCAATTGACAGGTCATGTAGACCAAGATTTTGGAATTTATCCTAATCTTGTTTACATTGACTTTAGTTATAATAGAATGCAAGGTGAACTCTCTGCCAACTGGGGTAGCTGCAAAAACTTGCAAATTCTTAGAATGGCCGGAAATTTTATTGTTGGCACCATTGCTCCAGAGATTTTTCAGTTGAATCAACTTGTAGAGCTTGATTTGTCCTCCAACCACCTTTCTAAACTTATTCCTTCACAAATAGGAAGTGCTTCCAATTTGAACTTTCTATCTTTGAGTGGTAACAAGCTTTCTGGTTTAATACCAACCACTATTGGAAGTCTTATCAACTTGCAAAGTTTAGATATGTCTTTGAACATGTTGGGGGGACCTATCCCTTATCAAATTGGAGATTGCCTCAAATTGGAGAGTTTAAACTTGAGTAACAATGATTTCAATGGTACAATCCCATATCACCTTGGAAATCTTGTGAGTTTACAATCTTTTCTAGACTTGAGTTATAATTCACTTTCTGGAGGAATTCCATCTGATTTGGGCAAGCTTGAAAACTTGGAGAGTTTAAACATGTCTCACAATAATCTATCAGGCCCTATCCCTGATTCTCTTAGTGGGATTTCAAGATTATCAAGCATCAACCTCTCCTACAACAATTTGAAGGGTCCAGTACCCGATGGTGGCATATTCAATTCTTCTCACCCGGTGGACTTGAGGAATAACTCGGGCTTATGCGGAAAATTTCAAGGGTTACAACCTTGTAGTTTGCCAAGACATGAAGAAGGAAGAAGCAATAAGAGAGTTGTCACAATACTGGTTATTTCTTCTGCAGTTCTTGTTTTATTAATTTTAGTTTGGGTTTTCTATGTTTTATATAAGAGAAACCCAAACCCCACATACTTAAGACAGAATAATGATGCAAGCAACACACGAAGTGCATATTCAATTTGGCATTATGATGGCAGAGTTGTGTATCAAGATATAATTGATGCAACAGAGGACTTCAACGACAAATACTGTATTGGGGAGGGAACTTTTGGAAAAGTTTATCAAGCGGTTATACCTCGTGAAAATTTAGTATTTGCCGTTAAAAAATTGACATGTGATGATGAAGATTTAGACTCGGCAAGCATTAGATCTTTCAAGAGAGAAATTGAAGCCTCAATCGGTCATCGAAACATAGCCAAGTTTTATGGATTTTGTTCTCATGGCTTGCATACTTTTCTGATTTACAAGTACATAGAGGGAGGAAGTCTAGCTGATATGCTAAGAAATGAGGAAGAAGCAGTGGTGCTAGATTGGCCTAGGAGGATACGAATAATAAAAGGTATAGCAAATGCTATATCCTATATGCACCATGATTGCATTCGGCCAATCCTTCACAGAAACATCTCGAGCCAGAACATTCTGTTGTCAAAAAATCTTGAAGCTCGTGTTTCAGACTTTGGTGCTGCAAGGTTTCTCAAGCCAGAATCAGCTGTTTGGACAACCTTTTTTGGTACTTATGGCTATTTTGCTCCAGGTTAGCTTTATATTCTTCATTAATTCATGTCGTATTATTACTTTAATTCCTCATTGTTGGGTTGTTGTTGTTGCAGAAGTTGCATACATGGAAGTGACTGAAAAATGTGATGTGTTCAGCTTTGGAGTTTTGACTTTGGAGATTTTAACGGGGAAGCATCCTGCGGACCTGAATGAAGAAATTAAAAATACGCGGAAGTTCAAAGGCAGTAGTTTGGAAGGGATTTTAGATTCTCGAATAATCTTTCCAAGTGATGAAAGAGATCTGAAGGCATTGACTTTGATTAAGAGCGTAGCTCTTTCATGTGTAGATATAATCCCTTCAAACCGACCAACTATGCGACAAGTTGCCCAGATGTTTGATAAAGAGATTCTCCGTATCAGATGATTTTCTTTTCTTACTCATGTATACAAAATTGTGTTTATATATTCACACTTTTCTTTCTCAGTTGTACTATCAATCATTTTGTATTTAATGAAATTGTCAGATTACTTTATTTCATCATTTATATAATTTAAACTTTATAAAACAAACAGGGGTAGAAAATATTGTGAAACAAATAGTAATTTAGTAAAATAATTTTGAAATTGAAGGACTTTGGTAATTGTCCATAGATCATAAAGAAAATTTCACCACTGAAAGAAACGAAAATAAATGAGGCACCAAGGGTTCAGTTCATGTGGTTTCTCTTATTAGTCAGAAAATGGACAGCTAAAATGTATCTAATCTACTATAAAATTTTTGTTAAGTAAAATTAACTTTTGGAAACTTTTCGCATATAAGGACAATTTTAAAATATTTGATTTGTCTTGTAAAAAAATTATTTTCATATGATAGAGATTAAAACAGGTATAAAAGCATATAAATTGAACTTCAAATAATTGAATTATCAATCAATTAACGACTAAATTATATATTTACTTATATTATTTTATTTGTTGCCTTACATATATTTCATAATCATACAATTTGGAGTTCATTATCATTGGTTTTTTCTTTTGTTGGTTACTTCTGATATTGTCGTCGCATTTTGTATTACTCACCTTCCTAAAAAGCATCACATTCATTATATGAGCAATCTATCTATAATATTCGTTACCTCTTTCTTTCTTTGTGGCCAACACATTTTGCATGTGATTTTTTTCACCAACATTTTTATAGTTGGACAGCACACCTCGCAAGTTTGTAAATTTTTTTTTGACAGTAAATTGTTAATATAGTCTCTAAAAAATAATAAATATTTTAATTTAATTTTTTAAAATTAAAGATATAAAATTTAGTTATTAATTTTTTTTAATTTAATTATTTTGTTAAAATAATAATTTAATTTTTTGAACTAAATTTTCTATAATTTTTTTTTTGGCCCACTAAATTAATAACAAAAATTTCAAGTACCCAATTTTGATTATAAAATTAGATTATTTTATATTAACAATTAGTCGGAACCTCATTATTTTTTAGGATAAAACTTATATCAAGTTACTTATATCTTTGCTATCAAGTAACACCAATCACAAGTCTTGATTACATTCTCTCTCTTCAATGAGAGGTCATGCAAAAAGTAGTATTTAATATTCTCTCTCTATCATGATTGATCATATATAAAATTTTTGTCACATGTCAAATGTTGATTAGAGAACTTGTTACAAGAATGTAGGGAACTTGATGTAAGTTTTGCCTTTTTTTTTTTTT
>QANZ01029708.1:0-14381 GCA_003254925.1 Chamaecrista fasciculata | reverse complement strand
ATATATATATATATATATATATATATATAGATATGTAAGTCTTCTATATACGTACTAATTGATTTATTTTTCTGTGGTTTAGTGTGTTTTAAACTAATTTTAAAGATGTTATTCTTCTTCTACTCGACAATATTCAAGTTTACACTATTCACTCTCTTCTATATACTAATTGATTTCGTTTTGTGTGTTTGCAACAAATTTTAATTAAGATATTCTTCTTCTACTCAAGACAATATCACTAACATTCTAAACCTCACAGTATATTATCATCAAAAAAAAAAACCTCTCAGTATAAGGGTTTAATGTATATATAATATATATTTTCCATCCTTACAACTCCATCACCATCGTCTTTGTTTTAATTATTTCCTTCATATACAGAATATTATGATTATGTAGCCTTGGCTTCTGTATTTTTAAATTTAAATACTAACTATACACTTTTTCATTCTTTTATGGGCACATTTAAGTTTGGGACTTATTGGTCCATACTATGCTCCTACTCTTCAATGTTTACAAACTCTGTTCCATGAGTGCTTCATTGGATGGCAAGTACGTTGTCAATCAGAGTATGTGCACATGGAAGAATTACATTGTAAGTCTTGGACTAGGTTTTATTCAAAAAATGTGTTTGTATAGGACTTTTTTTTTTAATCTTTTTCTAAATCTCTTTTTTGGCATACAACTACTTTTTTATTTGTAGCCATGGGTAGCGGCCTCTCACTGCTACTCTTTTTCTGCAAATAAAAAAATAGTGGGAAAATTTATTATTTACAAAGATGGTTAACGACATTGTGTCACTTGAAATCAGAAAAAAAAAAACGACATTGTGTCACTATTTCTTTTGTAAATAAAAAATGAAATGACAAAGTTCATTATTTGCAAAAACGAATAGTAGTAAAGAAAAATACACATTCAATCGATAAATTAATCCCTCTCCCTCGATTCTTCATTCTTTACCTAACTGTTAGGACCTTGTTCTTGAGGCCTTAGCTTTCCTTTAATATTTTGTGATAGTGCTTAAAAAAATTAACCAGACAAAGCATGAGATATTTCAATTAATTATTTATCAAAAAAATAATTAAACAAGAATAGACATAAAATATTAACTTTTGAGGAGTTCTTTCTAAACTATTTGAAATCATTAGCAAATGAGGTCAAATCGCATCTTGAAAGTAAGTATAAGACTATGGGTCGGTATAAATATAAAATAATATCTTTAAACATATTTTTTTAAATTTTTTTTGTTTTCAAAAAAATAAAATTCTTTTTAGGGAAATGAATCAAATAGACCTTATACTTCCAAGATGTTTCACTTTTAGTCATAAACTACTTTTGGGATGCAATTTGAGTTTATTTGCTCACACTCTCAACTAGGCACATAAATATCAAAACTCTTCGAAAGTTAGCACATAATTTTGAAATCGTTTTATTCAGATATCAAACAAGATAGATATGACCAACTTCACTTGTTTGACCATGAAAAGAGCAATCCACTTTCAGGACCTTATTTGATCTCATTTGTTGATGGGTCCAATGTAACCGGATAGAGAATAACTCGTCAAAAGAAATTAGATATGAACTCGTCACAAATCATAATTGAACCTAAAACGAGATAAATATGATCATATTCAATAGTTTGAGACGATTAATTTGTTAAATTATAAAAACATGTAGGACTACTTCCCGATTTGATCTCATTATATTTTCCAACGACTTCAACTAGACAAAGAAAGAATTCATCAAATTTAATTCGTAGCTCTGACTTCATCGCATTTAGGTTTAAGAAAAGAGAAAGATGATCATATTCAATAGTTAGAGACCAAATGTGAGATTTACAAAGGACCAAAATGAAACTATTGGGAAATATTAACGGCCAAAATGAAACAAAAAATATTAGAGACCAAAACAAAATTAGAGTAAATATTAAGTACTAATATAAGATTTTAGCCTATTAAATATTAAATGTACCCAAAAACTTTTGACCGCTGAGATCTGAGAGTCTATGCTTTGCTTTTATGCTTCATTGAGTATGATTTCTAAAATGAAAATGTTGTGTCCCTCAGAACTCAGAAGAACCTGTTCCCCAACAATTTAGATATATTTGCGTCTTTCTCTTTCTTTTTTAATAATTTTTTTCCTAATATTTGATACATATATTGAAAAATATGTTCTCTATGTAAAGTTGGGCTTTCTAAGAAGGGTAATTCTATAATACTATCAATTGTTTTAAAAAAAGAAAAGAAAAAATTGCTCATAACTTTATATAAAAAGCAATCCAACGGTGGGTAAATAGCATTATTAAAGTAAAGAAGTTTTTCATATCAATTCTCTTCTGGAAAATGAGTAAAAGTATGTTTGGATAGGTTTTTTTTTTTTTATCTAAAAGGTACTTTTTTAATTAAAAAAAGACCTTTTATAAACATAAAATTTTATTTGGGTAAATTTGTAAGAAAAATGAGAAATTACAAAAAAAAAAGTTAAAATATAGTTTTTCTACGAAGTTCAATTTTGTAGCTTTTACTTATTCTCAATTTGGTCCTATATTTTGTTTTTGTTACACTTTTAGTTTTATATCTTTGCAAAAGGTCCCAATTTAGTCCCATATCATTTTTGGTCCTATATCTTTTAGTCAAGTTTCAAAATTAGTCTCATATCTTTGTAAAATGATCAACCGTTAGTTAATCTTTTTGAAAAAATATGATTACACATGACTCAAATATGTAAGACCAATTCTACAAATGACCCAAAGATATGTAACCAAATTTGCAGCAAAAAAATATAGGTCCAAATTGGTATCTGACCCAAAGATTTGAGACTAAAAGTGCAACAAAAATATATATGAGACTAAATTAAAAATTGAACAAAAAATAAGAGATCAAATTTACACTTTCATTATCTTAAATTAAAGAAAAGAAAGAAGAATTGATTAAGGCAAAACACTCTTTCGTGCACCTAACGTTTGCGGTGATTTTCAGTTATGCCCCTAACGTTTCATTTGTGTCAGTTGTGCCCTCAATGTGAAACGTTAGTTTCAATTATGGCTCCAATTTCAATTATCCACAAAAAAAATACCATTTTCGCAATTTGAGCTCGGTTTTGATCAGATTTCATATGGGTTTTAATTTTCGGACATCACAAACTTAATTCCTTAGATCAATTTCAAAGATTAAGCTCAAAATAGCCCCAAATCCGAAGAAAATCGAACCCGATGAACCCCAAAAAGGACCAAAACGAAATGTAGCAAAACGAAGTATTTTTCTCAAAATTTCCATGTGCAAAATGATCCTTAGGAGCCGAAAATGAGTACCCATAAACTCATTTATCAAAACAAACTGAAATGAACACGGACCGAAGCTCAAAAGTTCCGAAAAACGACACACTAACGAGGGTGGGGGCATAATTGAAACTAACGTTTTACATTGGGGGCACAACTGACACAAATAAAACGTTAGGGGCATAACTGAAAATCACCGCAAACATTAAGGGCACGAAATAGTGTTTTGCCATTGATTAAACTGAACTCTTTTCGCCCTTCACTAACGTGCATAAAAGAAAGACAAAAAACGTTCTTATTGAAAGAAAAAGCAAAACAAATTTTTGGAAGACCTTCAATAATGGCAAAACACTCTTTCGCCCTTCACTAAGTGAGATAGAGTAAGATCTTGCAAATCAAAATGAGGTTCCTAACTTATCGATGATGGCGTTACCTGAGCGTCCAATATTTCCATTCCACTTTGATCTTCCAATCTAAACAAAAAAAATACAATAAAACTGTGAGCCAAGAAACTACTAGTTTAGGATAATTTATTTATTTCTCAACACTGGATAATAATCGAGGCTATAGTTAGGCGTCAAAGGATAGCCCCTCAATCTCCATTCAGTTGAAGTTTTATCAAAGCAAGCCACAGCTTTTCTATGTCTAGAATTCAATCTACATCAACCGAGGTTCGGGGACAACGTTAACGGCCATAAAAAGATTTTCCATTTTCATTTGTCTATCATACAGACTAGAGTTTGATGAGACAAATAAGAAAAGCAGACATACTAAAATTTGCTGTGTATATTGAATTAACAATAACTTGAGTTGCTACAAGTTTATAATACAAGAATCATGTGCTTCTTTTGATTGATATTGGATTTTGAAAAGCATTACCAAAATAAGTTTTACAAAGTACAACTTTAGAACAATTTGATACCAGCCGAGTAAGGTAAGAAAGATTAAAAAAAGCAATATAATTTCACATTTTATCAAATTATAATTAACATTCTAGTTGATAATTTGTTTTCAACTTTTGAAAAGTACTGCTTTTTTAATTTGTATTATATGAATATATATATATTAAATGCATGTAGAATTTAGTCCCTAAACGACTAATTAATAACAAGGTTATTAGAACCGGACCGGACATTGAACCGGCCGAGGGAGGGGTTCAATGGTTCAACCGGGGTTCAACCGGGGTCGGACCGTTCATTAAATAAATAAATTAATAAATAATATATTACTAAATAATAGACCAACAAAATAAAAAATTACTAAACATAATCAAACAAACACAAGAGGGAAATTTAATAAACCATAATAAACCAACAATATCATCAAGTCAAGTTTCATAAACATAATAAACCAACAATGTCATCAAGCCAAGTTTCATAAACTAGCAAAAACATAGTCAAATTTAATAACAATCATTTTCATTAACGGCATCAACATCAACTTCATCACTATCTTCAGCAGGATGAGCTCCACTACCAAAAAGCTCCAATATTGGTTGCTCATCTTCACCACCTAATTAAATAACAAGATAAATCAAGAATAAATTTCCCTAAATATAATTTTTAAAATCTCAAAACTTTTGCATAATACTCAAAGTTTATAAAATATTAACCTTCATCAACTGGTGCTAGTTGAACTTCTTCAATTATTGGAGTTGCATGATTAGGATCATAAATCACATTCCCAATGTTAAGATCCTCATCATTCAACTCAGGAGGAGCCTCCTCATTGATCCAAATATCAACTTGGTCAAGACACTCATAATCAATAGGATCATAAGATTTCAGCTTGTCTTTTACCCTAAACAAAACAATAAGAGTTCATACAAACATTTAATAACAATAATGTTGAAGTCATTTAAGATTCAATAACAAATATTGGCATACCTATTCCTCAACCGCAGACTATAAGTAACAAAAACATGATCACATAGCCTTTGATGTTCAAGTCGATTCCTCCACTTTGTATGAATACGATCAAAAAGACTCCAATTTCGTTCACATCCCGAAGATGATGATGTTTGGCTAAGAAGACGAATTGCCAACTTTTGCAATATTGGAGCACTACCTCCAAATATTTTCCACCATATATCTACATAATTATTCAATCAAACAATAAGTCAATAATCAATCATAAGTTCATAACTCAATTAAATAAAATTTGAATATCAATATTAGTACTTACCAGGTCGAGTTGTCTTTGCCACCTCTAAAGCACTTGGTCTACTAAAACTTCCTTTGCGCTCCTGATATATAGTCATCTCTTTAAGGCCTCTTGATAGGTTAGGGCAAATGGATTTAACCTCTAACACATCAACTAGTGATTCCGAGATGCTACTCTTTTCTTTGAAGTTTTCATCATAGATCAAAGCGGGATTCAAAAAATATGCTGATGCATGAAGTTCACGCTTCAAATGCTTATCCCATCGAGCATTAATGATGTCTGTGTAAGGCTTGTACAAGTGCTTCTTCCTTTTATACAACTCCTTAATTGATTTCTTTATCCTTCGCATACCTTCATAAACATAGCCCATAGAAGGCCTTTCATCTGAATCAACAATTCTCAGCAAACGGATAATAGGAGCTGCAACTTTGACCATAACTAGACAATCATTCCAAAACTTATTGTCCATTATGATAGCACTAACAACTTTACCGGCCGCTGTCTTTGCTAACTTGTGATTAGTGAAGTGCTTGTCTATAACCAATGCTTGCAAATCTTGCTTATGATCACAAAGGCTTTTCAATGTAATGAAAGTGGTAGCAAACCGAGTGGGTCCTGGACGCACAATTTCCTTCCAATCTTTCCTTTTCCGAAGCCACGAGAGAAAGACCATATGGTTGTACACAAAAACAGTTATCTTGGAAGCCTTTGATGCAAGGTCCGCCACATGAGGCATACTCCCAATATCCTTCAAGAGAAGATTTATACAATGTGCAGCACATGGTGACCAGAAAATATGCTCATACTTTTCATGTATCAACTTACCAGCTGCTACATAATTAGCTGCATTATCAGTCACTACATGAACAACATTATCAGGTCCAACCCACTCAATAACTTCACTAAACAAATTAAATAAGTTTTTCGCATCTTTTACCACATCGGAGGCATCAACAGATTTCACAAATGTTAAACCTGTAGGACAATAAACTAAGAAGTTTATTAAAGTCCTTTGTCTTTGATCAGTCCAACCATCAGCCATGATTGTACACCCAGTTGCAGCCCACTCTTTTCGTTGTGATTCAACAAGTAACTCACAATCCTTCTTAACATCTCCCAACAAATTAACTCTCAATTCATGAAAATTTGGAGCTTTAAACCCAGGCCCAACGGCAGCAACTGCATCCAAAGCTTCTTGAAAGTAAGGTGTCTGACAAGCATTAAATGGAATACAAGAATTGTACCACCATCTAGCAAGTGCTTTCTTAGCTTTCTGATGTGCTTCTTTACCACGTAAGACACTCTTCAAAGATGGTTGGGAGCCAGGAGTTGTTCTTGGAGCAAAATAACTCTGAAGAGCATTACATTTTCTCTTCCCCAATATTGTTTTCGATTGAGATGAAGTTTCAATTTCTTGAACATCTTGCTCAACTTCTCCACCACCATTGTATGCTTCATCAAGAATTGTATCTGGCTTCTTTTGTCTCACTTCGTTCAATGACTCTAGCATTTTATGTCGAACATCATGAGAAACTTTTTTACAAGAAGCAATATTCCCTGTTACACCAGCCAAATGTTGCTTCATTCTGTTTATACCCCCTCCTCTATAAGAGCACAAACAATGGAGACAAGTATAAACATTAGTTTTTCCTTCCTTTTTTAGAGCAAAATGCTCCCATCCAGGATCAGTCTTTCCACGAAGTCCTGAAGAGGGTTCTGCTTCTGTAGTTTGTTTTTGGGATGATTCTGTAGTAGCACTATTAGGTGTTGGATTAGGTGTGGCAGAACTATCTCCTTGACCTTGAGCATCCATGGTAGACACCCTAATCATTTATAGTTTCATCAATAATCATAAACCATTTACAAATGCAAGTAATACTAAATTAGTTAATTCTCCAAATTCAGAAAGTCAATCAAATATTTGCATTGAACATCTAATTAGTTGAACAAATTAGTAGCACTACAAATTAATAAATCACATAATAACACTATTAAATCAGACAACCACAATAATAAATTAGCTAGTCCAAATTCAGAAAGTAAATCAAACAAATACCCAGTAAATCACATAATCACATACACATACATATGAATACTCCAAAGTCCAAACACACCCACAGATCAGAAAAAAGCTCATTACACAAACAAATACCCAGTAAATCACATAATCACATACATATGAAATATGAATACTCCAAAGTCCAAACTCCAAACACAACCACGGATCAGAAAATAGTCAAAATACACACCCACGGATCAGAAAAATCAAAAAAGGAAAAAGTGAGACGACGGCGAAGAGGATCCCAAATACCTGCGGCGAAGAGGATACGAACGACGCAGCGGCGAGGAGACGACGGCGAAGAGGGAGACGACGGCAAAGACTGAGACGACGACGAAGAGTGAGACGACGGCGAACCCAGACGACGACGAACACGACGACGGCGAAGATTGAGAAAGAACACGACGACGTCAAAATCGCTGGCTCCTGCTGTCAAAGTTGCTGGCTGCTCGCTCGAAAAATGAAAAAGGAGAAGAAGTGAAGAACTGGCTGTTCGAAAAATGAAGAAGGAGAAGACTCAGCGGCCTAAAGTGTACAAACCCTAAAGTGTCTAAAGTCTAAACCGAATTTTTTTTTTTTAACTCAGATCCAAAACGACGTCGTTTTGGGCTAGTGGAGGCAAAAAAAAATAAAAATTCCTGAACCGGTTGAACCGCTCGAACCGCCGGTTCTTACCGGTTCTGGCGATTCAGTCCCGGTTTGGCCGGTTCTCCACCGGTTCTCTGCACAGCTGGTTTCTACTCCAACTCGGACCGGACTGGGGACCGAGTCGCGGTCGGACCGGCCGGTCCGGTCCGGTTCTGATAAGCCTGATTAATAAAGATTAATGTTTTTTTGGAATATATCTACTTTTTCACCAAATTTTCCAAACATACTTTAATGCACACACTGAACAGGGATACTTGCCTCAAGTTGATAGAGAGCATTCTTGGTTTTTCCAACTTTTGAAAAGTACAAAATCATTGGTAATAGACTAATAATAATTAATAGATAGTAAATTGTAACCCAATTTGCATCAACGATTAATAGTAAAATTATACAAACTCAAAAAACACCAGAAAGTGTTTGATACAATTTATCTTTTATTATGTCTATTCTTGTTTAATTATTTTTTTGATAAATAATTAATTGAAATATCTCATGCTTTGTCTGGTTAATTTTTTTAAGCACTATCACAAAATATTAAAGGAAAGCTAAGGCCTCAAGAACAAGGTCCTAACAGTTAGGTAAAGAATGAAGAATCGAGGGAGAGGGATTAATTTATCGATTGAATGTGTATTTTTCTTTACTACTATTCGTTTTTGCAAATAATGAACTTTGTCATTTCATTTTTTATTTACAAAAGAAATAGTGACACAATGTCGTTTTTTTTTTTTCTGATTTCAAGTGACACAATGTCGTTAACCATCTTTGTAAATAATAAATTTTCCCACTATTTTTTTATTTGCAGAAAAAGAGTAGCAGTGAGAGGCCGCTACCCATGGCTACAAATAAAAAAGTAGTTGTATGCCAAAAAAGAGATTTAGAAAAAGATTAAAAAAAAAAGTCCTATACAAACACATTTTTTGAATAAAACCTAGTCCAAGACTTACAATGTAATTCTTCCATGTGCACATACTCTGATTGACAACGTACTTGCCATCCAATGAAGCACTCATGGAACAGAGTTTGTAAACATTGAAGAGTAGGAGCATAGTATGGACCAATAAGTCCCAAACTTAAATGTGCCCATAAAAGAATGAAAAAGTGTATAGTTAGTATTTAAATTTAAAAATACAGAAGCCAAGGCTACATAATCATAATATTCTGTATATGAAGGAAATAATTAAAACAAAGACGATGGTGATGGAGTTGTAAGGATGGAAAATATATATTATATATACATTAAACCCTTATACTGAGAGGTTTTTTTTTTTGATGATAATATACTGTGAGGTTTAGAATGTTAGTGATATTGTCTTGAGTAGAAGAAGAATATCTTAATTAAAATTTGTTGCAAACACACAAAACGAAATCAATTAGTATATAGAAGAGAGTGAATAGTGTAAACTTGAATATTGTCGAGTAGAAGAAGAATAACATCTTTAAAATTAGTTTAAAACACACTAAACCACAGAAAAATAAATCAATTAGTACGTATATAGAAGACTTACATATCTATATATATATATATATATATATATATATTGATCATAGGAAAAAGATACAATGTACATGGGCAAGAAATGGAGCAAAATAAAAATAGGCAGGTCTTGAAGTAGAGGGAATTAATGTTGGAAGGTCATGGTAAACCTTGTGCTCGAAACGTATAAACTCCATTTCTTGAACTTGCAAGTTGGCTGTCCAAGCTAATTCCAAATGATGTAAAGGAGAAAATATTGTTATATGCCCTAATCTGCCTACGAAATTTTGTACCCTCTTCTGTTCGAGAAGTGAACAATTCATATAGTTCTTCTGGTATTTCCTGGTCTACCAGAGTTATCTTTCCTTGAGAGCAACAAAAGAAGGCAGCTCATATTCAAATTTAAAAGCTCCACAATGCTGACATGGAGGCATTTCTTTTAGTGTATGTTTTGTATAAGAAGATGATGGACATTAAAGATCCCTCAAAAAATTACTATTTAATCCAACATTAGCTAATGGAGTTCCCCTTTGTTGACGTAATTCTCTAAACTTTCTACGATTCTCAATGCGATGTCTTTCCATTTCATTAGTCATGCTTCTATAGTATTTTTTTTATAGTCTCGCCGATAAGACTTATGCCCCTCTGTTTAAATAATTAAAAGATAATTATAAACTAATACTTAAGCATATGAAGTGCTGATTATTTACACACTATGCATGCCTCCTATAAATTACAACCAAGAGGGTCTTAAGCAAAATTTAATTAGAAGCTTGCATTTATAACAACCGAATACCCAATAGATCAATCATAAGACTAAATTCAATCAATAGAATGATGATCTCCCAAACTGAACATAATTCAAATATCACAAAACACACAACCAGAAGTCTCTAAAACAGCTATAAGTAAGAGTTTCTTATCATGTGTATTATAACTGATTTGATCAATAAATTAAGATGATTAATGAAATTTCAAATCTAAATCACAGCAGACATTTCTGACAGCAAAACAACATGAGAATCATGAAGAAGAAGCTTCAAAAGGGCCCAAAAGGACACCAAATTATGATAGTAAAATTATAACACAAAAGCCATGGTAAAAAACAAGGAAACTAAATGTCTTAATGAATCTAAATTGTTGCCAAATGAGAATAGAATATGAGATCCTCAAACTTCACAAAAAAACATGAAGAAGTTAAATCTTATTCTTATTTTTGTCAGATTTGTTTTTACATTTTCAAATAAAATAAAATAATGAAAACAAAAGAAACAATAAATAAAGATAAATAAAAAAGAGAAGCCCATAAACAATAAAATAGAAAAGAATGAAAAGAATGTCTGACTGATAACCCAATAGCTCAAACCCATTCTATTTGTCAGCCCACACCCATTTAGGAGCCTCTACATTTTTAGGGATGAAATTGACCTATAGCACATGAATGTTGTATAGGATGTATGCATCTTAGTTACAAAAAGGAAAATTGCATCACTGCCCTACATGCATGTATACACATATCTTAGCAACACTGATAGTCTGATATACACATCTACCTATATCTTAATACAAGATGAAGTAACTAATTAATGTGTCTTAACACTAAGCTAACAAATTGATGCTAGGTGCAAGATGCATGATACATTTCACCAATCCTACGTAACATGATACATTGCATGGAAGAGAAATAGTCACTTTTTATACTCAATCGAATTTCTTTAACCCAAAATTGTTAAGTTTAACAAATTGTACAAACTTAATAATTAAGTGTTTTAACCATCAGATAACATTGAACATTTTATTTATTTTAAAAGTCAGACAATAAAAAACGTAATAAATCTTTTCACAAGAGAGATATTAACAATATTATTGATACATCCTAAATTTAAGACTTGAGGTGTCCGTGTATCTTTGTCTATGTCGTCTTTTGTTTCTGTGTTAATATTCATACTTCATAAAACTATGATATTAATATTTTTATTAGACTCTGTTAATTTTCTTTTGGCTCGGGTGAGAAACATGATCAAACATTTAGAATGATATTTGGATATCTTAGAAAGTTTAGAGGAAAACTTCTTAGTCAAAGAAATTTTCCGTGTAAAAGTAAAAATGATCTTAAACTTGAATACTTTTGCCATATAATGTTTGATTATTATGATATTTCATTTTGATTAAGAATTATGATTATTTTAGTGTTTGTCTTGGTGTGGTATACTACAATTTATAATCATACGCAATAATTATCTATAAATTACATATACTTATGCATGGAAGATGCATGATTAATGACTACTTGATAGTGTTTTAGGTTGCAAGTACAACTACTTCTATTAAAAGACTCTAGATAATTTCTTTTTAAATAGAGATTTTCTATATATTTAAACTTATTTTAATTCATTAAAAAACAAAAAAAGAAGTTAAATCTTATTCTTATTTTTGTCAGATTTGTTTTTACATTTTCAAATAAAATAAAATAATGAAAACAAAAGAAACAATAAATGAAGATAAATAAAAAGAGAAGCCCATAAACAATAAAATAGAAACAAATGAAAAGAATGCCTGACTTATATAACCCAATAGCTCAAACCCATCCTATTTGTCAGCCCACACCCATTTAGGAGCCTCTACATTTTTTTTTTCTTGGTCAAAAACAGATCTAAAAGACAAACGACCAACCACAGCACAAAACGACACCAACCAAAAAGGATCCCAGACGACACAAACACGGATTAAACAAGACTCTATCAAAACTTTGTTAGTAATCATTGATCTGAGATTCTGAGTGGTGGAGCTAGAAAATTATGAGAGGGGGTCAAATGTAATTTTCAAATAGTAATCATATCATGGATTGAAAGAAGCTTGAATTTAACGTGGCAAAACATAAGACGCCAGATTAAAGGAATGGCTGAGATTGGATGAATTTATTATGTTTTGTAATATAGTTTGTAAAATATCTGTTTTATATTGTGTAATTTATTATGTCATTGTTAGAGTTCATGGAGATACAAGTCCATGAGATCATCACTCTCTTTGATGTTTTCTTCAACGAGTGAAGTCTTCTTTGGTAATGTTAATGTATTCGACTATTTGACATCTTTTCTTCAGTCACTATTAGCAAACTTGTCATTGGGCTTTATAGGTTTACAACTTCACATGAACTATACTACCAAAAACAATATAGTTTGAATCCAATCCATCACCAAGATCCTCAATATCTCAATATGTGGCTTCATATGTAGCTTTCCAAAGAAGAACAACTTTGTGCTATCTGCTTTCAATATCTGGCACACTCGAAATTCGGTGAGAATACTTCAATTTTTGTGTTCATATCATAAAATTCATGAAAAATTATATATTAAAAAGGTCAAAGGGTCATTTTGGTCCTAAATGTATGCCCTAATGTTCATTTTAGTCCATTATGTTTCAAAATGTTCAAATTGGTCCTAAATGTTGGCAAAATGTTTCATTTTAGTCCTAAATGTTGGTCAAATGTTTCATTTTGGTCCAAAATTATTGAATTTGGTCATATTTTTCTCGTTTCTCATTTTAAATTCACAAGACTTGTTAAGAGGAAATTGTAGTTTTAAATTTGTCGCATTTGAATTTGAAATGAGAAAGATACGATCGATTTTGCTTGTTCGACAATGAAACGAGCAGTCAATTTTTAGAACCAATTAGACCTTGTTTGTTGACGGCCCCAACCGGATAGAGAAAGTACTCTTTGAGAACAATGCGTAGCTCTAAACTCGTCATGTTTGAACTTGAAACGAGCCATATTCAAAAGTTTGGACCAAAATGAAACATTTTGCCAACATTTAGGACCAATTTGAACATTTTGAAAAAAAATGGACCAAAATGAACATTAGAGCATACATTTAAGACCAAAATGAACCTTTAACCTATTAAAAATATGGTTGGTGAACAGGTCTTTCTTGTCAAAATTTCAACTTAGTCTCAAATGTATGGAGTACATTTTGAATTGGCCATCAATAGTTTATTTGTAGAGTGGTCCTACATGTTTTTATAATTTAATAAATTGGACATCTCAAGTTATTGAATATAGTCATATTTATCTCGTTTTATGTTCAATTGTGATTTGTGATGAGTTCATATCTAATTTCTTTTGACAAGTTATTTCTCTATCTGGTTACATTGAACTCATCAACAAATGAGATCAAATTAGGTTCTAAAAGTGGGTTGCTCTTTTAATGGTCAAACAAGCATATATCTCTCTAGTTTAATACCTAGATGCAATGATTTCGGAATTATGTGCTAACTTTCGAAGAGTTCTGATATTTCTTTGTCTAGCTGAAAGTGTGAGCAAATAAGCTTAAATTGCACCCAAAAAGTAGTTTATGACTATTATACGTATGGATTTGTAATATAGTTTGTAAAATATCTGTTTTATATTGTGTAATTTATTATGTCATTGTTAGAGTTCATGGAGATACAAGTCCATGAGATCATCACTCTCTTTGATGTTTTCTTCAACGAGTGAAGTCTTCTTTGGTAATGTTAATGTATTCGACTATTTGACATCTTTTCTTCAGTCACTATTAGCAAACTTGTCATTGGGCTTTATAGGTTTACAACTTCACATGAACTATACTACCAAAAACAATATAGTTTGAATCCAATTCATCACCAAGATCCTCAATATCTCAATATGTGGCTTCATATGTAGCTTTCCAAAGAAGAACAACTTTGTGCTATCTGCTCTCAATATCTGGCACACTCGAAATTCGGTGAGAATACTTCAATTT
>QANZ01029687.1:222126-286744 GCA_003254925.1 Chamaecrista fasciculata | reverse complement strand
TACAGGAGAGGCTCGCTTATGACTAAACCCATGCAGGACTCTCGGGGTCGGTCCAGCAACTTGTAACCCTTACATAATTGCATCATGACTCTCGAGAAGCATCTAGTGCATGTATCTCTATACACCGAGGTCATGCTGGTCTTGGTTCATTTACGCTCCCACGTGAATGATCGACCAGGGACAGTTTTAGATTATTTATCATATAATTAATCAAGGATTGTTATCACAGTAAACACGCTAATAATATGATAACCATTAATTTATCTCCATAAATTAATTAATATGTTCAAAACATATTTATAAAATGATTGGCCCTAGGGCACAATCTCCAACAACAACTTCACCAAGTAATCTATAGGTTGGCGTAGGTCTTTAAGCAACTATATTAGCCATGTGCATTCCTGTGATGCCATTGTTGCGGCTCTGTACTCAACTTCTGTGCTATATAAGGACACAACTGGTTGTCTCTTACTGCACCAAGAGACTGCCCCTGAACCGATGTTAAAAACATAGCCAATTGTTGATCGCCTTGTGTCATTCTCTCCACCATAATCTGCATCACAATATCCTTTCACTTCGCAAGTACTATCTTTCTTATACAAGAGACCATAATCCATAGTAATCTTAACATACCTTAAGATCCTTCATGTTGCTTCAACGTGAGACTTCTTTGGATTCTAAATATATCGACTGATTACTCTAACTGCATATGCTATGTCTAGCCTTGTTACGGTAAGATTGATTAGACTCCCCACAAGCTGCCTATACATTGTGCCATCTTGTAAATCTTTCCCTTTATTGGCATGAAACTTGGTGTTCACCTCCATTGGTGTAGTCTAACATTCCAATTCTTTCTAAAAGATCTTGTGCATAATCCTGTTGATATAAGAAAACTCTATCCTTTGTGTGACCCACTTCTAAACCAAGAAAGTGTCTCAATTCACCAAGCTCTTTCATCTGGAAGCAGAGTGAGATATTTTCTCTAACTTGTTGTACCTCTCCTTCATCATCTCCGGTGATAATTAAGTCATCCACGTACACTAACTATGACCAGCTTATTGTCTCGTACATTCATGAACAAACTTGAGTCAACATGAGACATCTGATAACCATTTTGAACAAGGAACTCTTCAATTTTCCAATACCATGCTTGTGGTGCTTGCTTTAGACCATACAATGCCTTTAACTTGCATACATAATTTGGGTGCTTCTTACTCTTGAAACCTTTGGGTTGATCCACATATATCACTCGGTCTAGCTCTCCATGCAAAAAAGCATTCTTTACATCCATCTGCTAGAGCTTCCATGATTTGCATGCAGCAAGTGCTAGAAGAACAAGAACTTTTGTAATCTTTGCCACTAGACTGAATGTTTCTTCATAATCAATTCTATATTGTTGAGAAAATTCATGAGCTACTAATCTTGCCTTATATCTCTTAATTAATCCATCTAGTTGGGTCTTCTTTTTATAAACCCATTTACATGAGATGGATTTTACTCCATCAAGCTTTGGAACCTAATCCCAAGTCTCATTCTATTTGTGCTTGGATTTCTTCATCCATTGCTTGCTGCCATTCTTTACTTCGTGATGCTTCCTCATAACTCGTTAGTTCCTTGAGACCAACATCTTCTATTATAGCCGCATTTGCATACTTTGGGTTTAGCTTCTTTTCTCTTTTTGACTTTCGCAATTGTTGTTGTGTATCTCTCTCAAAGCCCTCTATTTGACTGAGCCTCAATTCTTTAGTAGTTCTTTGATGCACTTCTGTGTGCCACAAACTTTTCTTTCATAAGGATTCCATCTCTATGAACTCTTCGTCACTTGAACGTTTAGTGATGTCTTCAGCTTCTTCAGTTGGTTGAACTTTCCTGATCTTTACACAATCTTCCAAACGTTGTTGTAGTTGCTCCTTAATTTCCTTAGAATCTAGCAATAACATAGCTTGTGGAGACCATCATGAAGATGCTTCATCGAACGCAACATTTCTACACACATGGCACCGTCCAGTTGTTGGATCACAACACTTCCAACCTTTACGTTGACTATCATATTCGATAAATATGCAACGTGTTGCCTTTTTGTCAAATTTTCTACATAAGTGATTTGGCACAAAAACATAACATACACATCCAAATACCTTGAAGTAGCCTACTGTGGGCTTGACCTTCCAAAGCTTTTCGTATGGTGAAGTCCCCAATTTTCCTTGAGGTAGTTTGTTAATCACATATGTTGTTGTTTTCATTCCTTCTGTCTGGAACCTTGGCAGTACATTCTTTGCATGCAACATACGCCTACATATTTTGGTTAGGTGACGATTCTTCCTTTCAAAAACTCCATTTAGTTGTGGCATGCCATGACACGTCAACTGTCTTATGATTTTATGATCTTGTAGATATCTCTTGAAATCATTTGACATATACTCGCCACCATATCTGTGCGAATATATTGTATCCTTTCTCCTGTCTCATTTTTTACTTTCTCTTAGAACTCTATAAATTTGCTTAATGTTTCTGATTTTTCTTTCATAAAGTCAACCCATACATATCTTGAATAGTCATCAATAAATGTAACCATGTACCTGAATCTGCTTGTTGATAGTTGTTTTACTGGACCAAAAACGTCAAAATGCACTAGCTCCAATGGTGCTTTGGTCTGATACTCTGACTCCTTGTATGGTAGTTAATGTGTTTTACCATACTGACAACTAGCACACACGATGTTGTCACAGACGTCGAGATTCGACAGCCCCTTCACCAATGACTTGTTCATCATCTCCCTTAGCTTCTCATAGCTTACATGCCCTAATCTCCAATGTCAAAGATCAGATGTCTCATTTATCCTTGTCTTGTCTATGTATGTTGATTTTGCTGACAATACATAGACAGTCTCTAGTCTTCTTTAAGTCCTTATACACTCTAACATCGTTCGATTAGAATACCAAAAAGTTTCCTGTTGACGTCATTTGAGGTACTGAGAGAAGATTTTTGGACATACCTTCAACATCACATTCTATAATTGAACTAGTCATTGACTATGAGGCGGAGTTATGATGGTACTACCAATGAATTATTGGAAATCTTGAATTATTAGTTGTTACCACCATTTGTTCTTCTTTGCATTGTGATGTTTCTGTCAGTTTCTCCTTGTCACCTATCACATAGTTAGAGCAACCTGAGTCCACAATCCAATCATCCTTGTAGTCAATTCTTCTATCATCAATTATAGTGAGTGCTACCTCCTCTTTTGGTATGTTGTTGCCTTTGCTTGCTTCATGGGAATCTTCTAAGATTGGACATGATGCCTAGATATCCCATTCTTCATCAGTCCCTTGTGTTGATGTGGCAGAGTTCCCTTCCAATTATCTCGGACTCCAACAATCACGAGCAAAGTGACCTATTTTATCGCAATTATAACGTCTCCTTCCTATCGATCATTCTCATTATAACTTATATCTTGGCTTTGACGAGCTCCCTCTTCATTGGCCCCATCGCCAACCGAGGACCTCTCAAGGATCCTTGTGTCACATTATTACTTGTAAAAGTTTATCTAGCCCCTTTACTCTTAAAGAAAGCTTTATCATCATCTCTAATTGAAATTTTAGACATTTGTTTATCTAATGCTTCTTGGTTTGCCAAGATATTCTCTAATTTTGTCAATGTTGGTTCTTTTGCCCATCCTCGTGTAGTCGTGACAATATTAAGAAACTCAGGACATAACCCATGTATAATGATCCTCCACATTCTTGTTTTAGTTATAGCATTTTGAGGGTCAAACTTGGAGATTTCTTGACACAAAGATTTAACTTTACTAATTAGGCTATCTTTGGGAGTTTTAGTAAGGATGGAGAGGAGAAGACATTAATGGACACTAATAGAGTGGAGTGGAGAGGATATTAATGGACAAAGTAGATATGTTATTTGGAAGTTTCTAGTGAGGAAAGGAATGGACATGATAATCTTGATAAATTAATAATATTTTATCCCTAAACTTGAAATAGTTTTATACATTTTGGTCCCTGATTTTGTACTAAATAATATTAGGGTTGAGAAAGATTAATAATATTTATAAAATTATGGGGGTATAGTTGTCTTAAGAAATTTTAAAGTTGTCCACTCCATCCTTGGCCCCCCAATTTGGGGTGCCAGCAAAAATCAGATTTTGGGGTGCCAAGGGGTGCTTTGGAGGCACCCCTTGTCCATTCCTCTCCCCCCTTAAAAAACATCCAAACAACAATATTTAATCTTTTATCCCTTCCACTCCTCTCCATTCTCCCCTTGGCACCTCATCTAAACACACCCTAAAGTATTCACTTATAGTCATGTTGCCTTGCGTCATCAACAGTAACTCTTTCTTTAAATGCTGGAGCTTGGCATCGTTAGTGTGTGCATATAACTCAGCGAGAATCTTCCATGCCTCCTTCGGTGTCTTGACATCCTTTATATGTTGAAGTATGTTATTTTCAACTGTCACAGATAGCACATATTGCCTTGCTGACTCTAACCTTCCATTTCTTCACATCCTCTTCCACCGTTGGAGGTTGAGCTTCGTCTCATCAACAATGCTCTATAGATCTTGACCAAGTAAGTAATATTGAATGCAAGTGCTCCATATATTATGATTGTTGTTATTAAATTTTTCAATGTCATTCACTGTGGTAGACATGTCCGCCATGGTTATTCAATCCCTAGAGAGCTTATGTTGTACGAACGATCCCTGATCGTTTCTCAAGGAGATTCTCGACTGCAACTCAACTCTTACAATCCCCGATCATAAAGACAGAGCATCAACCTTTAAGCTTAATCATCTCAATTGTGATAAGCCTCGAACCACAAATAAGGTTTCTTCATGTTTTGATACCAATTGTAGAAAATTGAAAAACTTGTAATGGGACTGAACTAAAAATAATTATATTATTCACAAACCACAATTATAATTTTAACTCTTTCATAAAAACTCACTATTATTATATTTACTCTCACTTATATTATTCACCACTCACACACTCCACGACACACCTTTTCCCACACACTTAATTTACATATCACTCATTTGCACTCACTCTTGCCACTTGTCTTGCACTTCACTCACATACACAATACACTTACATGTCTTTAAATTGCTACTCATGCTTCAAATTTCATTGATGATACATTCCAAATGAGACCTCCTATTTATAGCCTCCAATACACACATCTAGACTTAAAAGCACTCAAAAAGTGGAAGAATTTCCACCACATCTTTTTTCTTTTAATTTGAACCATTCAAAGTGCAAATCATCACTACCTTCTAGAGTGCAATAATTATTTGTGCATAATTTAACATTAGCCACGTTGATTTTGTCGTTAATATTTGGCTAAAGCAAGAGCAAATGGTAAAATTAACTAAAATGTGAAACATTGGAACGAATCCAATTGTAAAAAAACATTGGGGATGAAATTGACAGTTGGTGTAAAGTTTGAGGATGAAATTAGTACTTTTCCCTTTTTTTTTAAATAAATTTTTTTATATTATGGCAGTTCAATATATTCTAAGGATTTTGATGCATTCTTTTGACCCGAAATAGTATTAATTTTGCAAAAGGGACGAATTCATTTAGATTCCAATCATAATATGATTGAATGAGCCTTCTTTTTTTTTGGGTAAATTACACTTTGGTATCTTGTTCTATGGACCAATTCCACTTTGGTACCATGTTCTTTCAAAAGTGACACTTTCGTACTCTATTCTTTCAAAAATGTCATTTTGGTACCCTGTTCTTTCAAATGTGACATTTTGGTACCTAAAAAAGATAAAATAAGGTAACAAATAGTGAAAGAACAGGGTACCAAAATAAAATTGGTCCAAAGAACAGGGTACCAAAATGTCACTTTTAAAAGAATAGGGTACCAAAATGACATTTTTGAAAGAACAGGGTACCAAAAAGACATTTTTGAAAGAATAGGGTACCAAAGTGTCACTTTTGAAAGAATAGGGTACAAAAGTGGAATTTACCCTTTTTTCTTAGAAAATAATTTATGCGAGTTGGGTCCCCAAGGCTTAGTAAGGTTTTTTTTTTTTGCCAAAAAGGATTACTAAGGTTAGAGTATTCTTTTAAACTCTATGAGCGTTTATATCTATAAAGCATGAACACTTCATTTTGACAGCGTGTTGTCGTGTTAGACACGTGTCCGTGTCCGACACCCACACAACACATGTTGATAAGATTTAGAATATAAAATCATTTTTTGTGACTTTATCATGGAAAAAAATATCACATATGACATATATTTTGAATAGATATTGTAATTTTTAATTTTTCATTAAAATTTATGGACGTGTATATATTGAGCTAGACTCAGGCATTAATGTGAAGTCAGAGGAACGTGCGACTAGCATGAAAGATTCGATGGCATCCAGTGTGGGCGTTGCCTTTGCAATCTCAAATTCTAATGGAGGAATTCGTGGTATAATAATAATAAAACGTGTATATATTGAGCCAGACAGAGGCAAGAATGTGAAGTAACTCATACATATATATATATATATGTGTGTGTACATATTGAAGTGGCAACGTAATCTTCTTGAAGGTTAAAATATATGGTGGTTATGGTTTGAAATTGGAGACCAAGGAAATAAGAAACAACCACTAGGTAGGTACTTTGGAATCAGGAAGTACAGAAGAAAACACAGTGTGACTGAGAGAGAATTTGGATTCAATATCTCTTTAGATTGTTGGGAATATTATAAAAATTGTAGGACACAAATAGTTTGAGTCACGCCACAAGGACACTGTCCTAAAGAGATATTCCGCAACCCCTCAGAAATTAGGAAGCGGCACTCTCCAGGATCAAATGAACCCTTCTTATTGTTTCAACTAAACAACAAGGTGACAGAATAGCAGAAGATAGGAATTCAGTAAGTTGGGTACTAATTAGTCCCTAAGCCTATTCCACAGTCAAATATATTATGAGCCAGCAAAAGAGACGTTGGACACAAAGTTATGAGTGATTAAGACAATTTAATCATGCACTAAATTGTTTTAATACTCATAATCACATTTTAAATTCCATATATCACCATTATTTCTTGATATGTAACAACTCATTAAAACAATTTAATCACGTGTTAAATTGTTTTATTGTTAATAAAGATAATATTAAATACCAAAAGTAAAAGGGGAGTTTAAGACAAACAATAAATATCAGAAAATAATAATGATAAATATAAAAATTGGCTCTTCTCAATATTAGCCAAAATGAGACTTTTATTTGACACACTCAAATATTATAATATATATAATATTTCCAACAATCCCCCACATGTGTCAAATAAACCTTTATTTCTTTTACTGAATTTTATTCACGGATATAACCATTGTATCTAGTGTGATTAACGACTTGAACTAGACCTAGACCAATAATTCTTGATACACAGAGATGTTAGTAAAGCAGGCTTCTATGAACTAACAACTCTTGGTGTGTAAGAGAGGTACTAAGGGACAGATTATACCCCCATATTTATGCTATTAACGACGTTTTTGCACGTTATTTCGGCCATGTGCGCGCCTAGTTCATAATGAATGCTCTAGAGATTTTTGCTATAATCTCATAGGAGTGGCCTCACTCTACATTCGTAGAGGTGATTTCATAAAATGTACCTGCACTTAATACACCGTCTCATAACTATGAAATCATTAAGAGTTTTACTCATGCTCACAAAAAATGCAGTCTAACACTTTCTCACACCATAGGAATAGAACATAACAATTTTTAGTGCTAGCAGAACTAACAAATGACTTGTTCTTACCCATTGAACCTTACTCATGGGGTCATCATCGCTGTTAATTTCAAATTGGCTTTAGTCTCATTCCCCTCGATGTTTCAATTTGTTTCTTCCCAAGAGGCTTCGTTAATGGATTCAGGAAATTCACATTTGATTTTACAAAATCAATTGAGATTACACTATCTCTTAACAGTTGCCTTACAATATCATATCTCAATTTATACCATGTTTCATGGTACCTCTCATGTATCTCAATGCTTTTACCAAGACCTCTCAGCATTCATTGTTTGGACAATGAGTATTTTTGCTCAATCTACACATAGCATAAGCTATTTAGGTCTGGTATAAGTGCAACAGATTCTCAATAATCTGTGCATATCTAGATTGAGCCACAAGATCTCTTCCAGTAGAGATTTACCAAATTATTCAAACTTTCTCAAAATCTTCTCAACACGATATTCTTGAGAAAGTAAGACACCATATTCATTCTTTATAATTTTAACACCCAAAATCAATTTCCTTTCTCACAAATCTCTTTTCATGTAAAAATAAATGCAAGGAAAGCTTTCGTTTCATGTACAATACTCATACTTGTACAAACAATCAAAATGTCATTCAAGCATTTAACAATACTATCATCATTCACAACTTTAGTGTAAACACATATTTTCACTTCAACAGTTTTAGAACCAACTTTTTTCATTTTAAAACATGTAATAAAACTTAACAAAACACCCCCACACTTTCAAATATTTTCAAATTAGACGCATAACCTTTCCACAAATATCATTGAACAACAAATATTGTCCACTCTATCAGATTTTACTCTTTTCTCCATCCACATGATATTCTACCTCTGTTGTATAAATAAAATTATCATAAATCTCTTTAATAATTCAACAGTTAATCCACTACAATTCATATATTTTTTTGTCGAACACTTAGAGCTAATGCACATACACACATTGAATATATATATACACACATGAACACTAAATATAACATCAAGTCAAATACATATTATATCACTTCTAAAATATATATGTACGTGCAAGACTAACATTTTACTTAAACAACCCATTATTAGAAAACTTAAGATATAGTAAATTAATTAATATAATGCTCCAACCAAAATTTTAATATAAATGCACTATAAACAACACTTAATACAAATAATCTTTGATTACAATAACCCTACCTCAGAAGAATATCGTTCTTTATTATTATAATCTTGTAAGATTTAAATGACACTTTAATCCCAGCTTTCACTAATAAAGCAACATAAAATAAATTTGCTCTCTCAGTAGGTACATACAGAATATCATTCAGTTGCAAACTCTTTCCAAATGTGAGCTTAATCACGATTTTTTCTTTTTCAAAAACTTTGGTAGTTCCAGAATTAACAAGATAGATTTTATCATCCCTTTCTTCAAATGAGGAATACAGATCTTTATTAGAACAAATGTTCCTTGTAGCACCAAAATCTATCACCCATTTTTTAATATCACATATAAGTAGAAAATCAGAAAGCATTGCAATATAATTTTATTATTATTGTCTTTATCTCCATAAACCAAATTTTCATTTGATTTAGAAGGATTATCACACTTTTGATAATTTTTTCTAGCTCTCATTTCACATTGCACTTCATGATGTTCTAATATACCACACACATAACACTTTTATTTTATCACATCATTGGGATTAGACTCATTGGGTTTGAAACCAGATTGCACACTATTTTTATTATAAAATAAATTAACATACCTCTTATGGCACAAATTGAATTCTACTGCTCGTTCTCTATTTGTAAAGTTTTAATAATTCTCATGATGTTACCATATTTATCATACTTCAACTTCTGAACTGCAACAAACTCACAGGAACGTGTGATTAGCATGAAAGATTCGATGGCATCTAGAGTGGGCGTTGCCATTGCAATCTCAAATTGTAAGGGAGGAATTCGTGGTATAATAATAGTAGGATGTGTATATATTGAGCCAAACGGAGGCAACAATGTGAAGTAACTCTTATATTATATATATATATATGTATATGTACATGTTGAAGTGGCAACATAAACTTCTTGAAGGTTAAAATATATGGTGGTTATGGTTTGAAATTGGAGACCAAGGAAATAAGAAACAATCACTAGGTAGGTACTTTGGAATCAGGAAGTACAGAAGAAAACACAGTGTGACTGAGAGAGAATTTGGATTCAATATCTCTTTAGATTGTTGGGATTAGTATAAGAATTGTAGGACACAAATAGTTCGAATAGTGTCACAAGGACACTGTCCTAAAGAAATATTCCGTAACCGTTCAGAAATTAGGAGGCAGCACTCCGCAGGATTAAACGAACCCTTCTTATTGTTTCAACTTAACAACAATAGCAGAAGATAGGAATTCAGTAAGTTGGGTACTCATTATCGAAGCCCTCAATGTTAGGATGACTCTGGATTTGGGGGTATCAGAATAACAAAGTTTGAAGGAAATGTCAGAGTTGGGACCAGATGTTAGAATATCAAATTATTGAAGCCTTATATATATGCAGAACAAAATGGCATATATTGCATTTGGCAGGGAATAACTAGAATCTTGCAATGGGCATTGCTGCCGTTGATATTGCTGCCTCCATGTATGGTTTCAGTCGACACGTTGGTGGAGAAAGTAGAGAGGATGGAAGAAATGGTGAATTTGATTCAAAGAAAGAGAGAAAGAGAGGGTTGAAAGAGATGAATGAAACAAAAGTTATGGAGGGAATTAGGAGATGGAATGAATGAATTGCAAAAAAGAGTGTGAACTGCAAAAAAGAGTTTTAGGTTGTGAAGGGAACATGAAGAAGAGGAAGTTTCAAGGGTAGAGGAAGGAGACGAAGAGGATGAAAGCTAGCAAGATGAAGAGGGAAAAGGGAGAGAAATGAGAAGGGAAGCGTCCAAATTTGTGAGTTTTGTGAAATGAAAAGGGATATGAGGCCACTCTATCTCACAATACCTCCTGGACTATATTATAATAAGTTAGACATATTAAAATTTGTGTTTCAAATTAAGACAGAGTATTCAGAGATAAGATAAAGATAAAATCTTATTAGGGTTCATATTTAAGCCTCAATAATATTTAGATATAAATATTTCTCTTAGATTTAGATTAGGATTTGATATTCAGTTAAATTTTATTTTATTAAAACCTTAAAAATCTCTTCTTTTTTTTGATAAATTGAAATCTATTGAATCTTGTAACGATATATCAAGAGAACTATATATCTTGAAATCTTATTCTAAAAAATGAATAATTTAACAAGTGGTAATTTATAATATATCAATCCTGTAGTTTTGCAGTTAGATTTAGTTTATGAAAGAAAAAAAATATATTGTATGCTACACAAAACATTACTATATGGTATGAGTAATGAATTATAAGAGTGGGAGTAAGAATTGCAAACCAAACCTATACCGATTGCTATAATCCGATTGCTATAGATATACAAATTAATATTTATCAGTTTAATAATTTATTATATAATATAACATAAAAGATAATTTCAATATACATATTGATAAAATAAGGGGTTATTTCAATGGTGAATTAATGAGATTAATATTCTTTGACCCCTTTGAGATCGTTTGTTACAAAAAGAAAAAAGATTAATATGATAGAGTAGTTATTAGTTTTTTTCTTAATGGATAGCAAGTTGGATTTCTTTCTTGAATAGATTAATTAAAATGACCTATTACAAAATAATTGTATTGTACTTATAGAATATGATCAGATTTATTTAAGTAGTGCTCCATAAGAAATTGATACCTTAATATATACATATTATATTATAAATTAAGACATATGATTAGTGCTAATCCACAATCAAGATCATTTGATAGAAATAATCCAACAATGTGTGCTTAAATGTTGGATAATTCAAAATAATTAAGATAACTAAAATTTAAAAGATACTTAGATAATTTTAAAAATAATCACTAAAACATATTTAAGATCATTAAAAATATATGCAAGATAATTTAACTAGATGATTGAAAAATAATAAAAGATAATTGAGAAATAAAAAAGATTTAACATATTTTAAAATTTAAACAAATTTATACTCTAGATTTAAATTTTTCATGATATTTTAAGTGCTTTATGACATCTGCTATATATACATTATATTATTACATTTGAGTTTCTCTCACGTCTCTCAAACCAAAAGGAATTTCCAAGCCGCTCTCTCGCATTCTCTCTCTCGTGAAGGAATTCTTCAGCAAATACAAAAAATGGGCATTGAGAAAACATTCACCTGCATCGGTAAGTATAGATCATATATTTATATCTGTGAACTTATAAGATTAATGAGTTAATTTGTAGTTATTGTTTCAATATTTGTATACAGAGATAAAGGGAGATGGAAGATGCTTATTTCGATCAGTTATCTATGGAACTTATTTGAGGCATTATAGTTTTTCTCCTCTCGAACTTCTTCAAATAGAGTTAGCAGATCATTTAAGAGCTAAGGTATAGTTGTTTTTAAGATATCTCTATAAGGATAATTAATCTTGGGAGATAAATATTTGGGCGAGGCCCAAAGATTCATCCCCAAGAATCACCTGTAACAATAATTCTTAGAGGATAATCTTTGGACTTCGTTATTGCGAGTTTTTAAAGTATCTTTGTAAAAATCAATCTTTAGGCCTCCTTATTAGGGGAGGGGATCCTCTGCCGTACCGCACGGTGTGCGGTGCGGCAGGGACCAATAGGGGAGTGCCACGTGGGCGCGCCACGTGGCGCTCCCCTATTGGCCTCTGCCGCACCGCACACCGTGCGGTACGGCAGAGGATCCGGTGCCCCTTATTAGGGCCTATTATCAAATAAAAATGATTACAAACTCTCCTTGAATTTTGTAATATCATTAATAAAAAGTGATGGATTTAAATTTCAAAATACCAATGATACCCTAAGAAATTATATACGACTGTCAAAATAACGTCATAATTTAATAGGAAATCGTTGATTTTCCATTAATTGTACATCTTTTTTTCCTACTGCAACTGTAAGAGGAAACTTCAGTCCTTTTGTATGATTTCTTCCTATTTCAATTTAGTCTTGACTAATTATGATGACATTATATTATTTCGCTTTTTAAAATTTTATAGGTTGCAGATGAGTTAATCAAAAGGAGGGAAGAGATGCAATGGTGACTATATATGTATATTTTATAATTTATTATATATTTATTAATAAAATAAAAAATTGTGAAAAATCATTTTTGTATAAACAATAAATAATGTAAGGAATTCTTTTAAATAAAATTCAATAGAAATGGAAAAAGAAAAGTAAAAGGTTTCCACTTTTCATAGAACAGTTGAAGACATTAAATAGTTGAAGTCTGATTTTTTTTACAGTTTTTTTATTCTTAATATTTTTTCTTTTAAAATTTTAAGAAATTAGCTTATAATATTAAACATGTGCATATTATTGAAAGTAGTTTGACATGTATATTTAATATTAATATAATATTTTTAAATTATATCAATTTAATTAAATGATTTCATTTGAATGACAGTCAATTCCATTCAATTATTCCATAAATTTGAATAGGTTTAAGATATTATTATCCAATCAATTTAATCAAGTAATTTGTTTTGAACACCTCTAGTTATATTTTATTTATTTATTTTTTAAAATATAACATATAACTATTAAATATCTGCAGGATTATTGAAGGTAATTATGATGCATATGTTTCAAAAATAAAAAAGACGCATGCGTGGGGAGGAGAGCCAAAATTGTTGATGGCTTCACATATATTGGAGTAAGTGGTTTTAAATCTTTTCAATAAGTATTAATTAATTCTTATTAATATGAACTATGGTTAATTTATGGAAAATATTTTAATTTTCAGGATGCCGATAACAGTATATATAGATGAAAGCGGTGGCCTGAAATCTATAGCAGAATACGGCCAACAATATGAATATGATCCTATAACAGTTTTATATCACAAGTATGGTCATTATGATGCATTACAAATCCATAATGACAATGTAGATGAAGGATGCACCAAGAAACATAAAAACTCAATCGAAGATCCATACAACGGCGAGAATTTAAAAACTCCTTCAAAGAAGCAGAAGTGTCCTAAAACTAAAATTTAAAAACTTCTTGTTAGACAACAGATTTAGTGATATTTTTCATTCTCAGGATTTCATTCTGATAGGATCAGTGTTCCTTATAAGAACGTTGTATGAGTCTAATTCGACCTATAGTTCAATAAGGTTTACAATGTATTCTTCTGATTTATTAGTCTTGAAGTCTCTGATGATTTGTAAGTGCCGCTTGGCTTTTATTAAATATATGTCATCTTGTTATAAGAAAATAGTTTTTAAGTCTTTAAATTTTATTATTTCTTGTAGTTTTAGTTTAAGACTATGAAAATATGGAATTTGGTGAAGGAATAGGCTATGTGATTAGTTTTCTGTTATTCCAGCTATACATATTAGTAAGTCTTCATTAATTAGTTTGCATTTCTGTTGTAAGTATTTTACATTTTTATTCTTGGTTAGTTAGTTAGTTTTCGTTGAATTCATTCTATCAATTCTGTATATAAACTCTAACATAAAAGGTTATAGTAGCAGTCGTTGGCCAGGGTTTTAAAGTTGTTGCTAAAATCATATCAGCCGTAAAATAAAAAATTGTGGTATATTCCCATAAAAAATAAGTTATAGTGATAAATATATCGACTGCCAATATAAATTAATTTTATAATAAAATTATAAAAATTGTTATTATAGAATTGAAATAATTGCTAGTAAACACAATTTTTTGATAGCACAAGAATAAGGCAACAGTTAGCCAAAAAAATAAGGCAAAATATCCTCTGTTGTCTCAAAATGATGTTGTTCTCTGTTGTTCAAAATCTCATCCGTCCATTCTATCTCATGGCTCTTGTAGTGCCACCTCATTTTAACATTTCAAACTCAACATGTAACTTACATTCATTTTCATCTTCTTCTACAATTGGAGGCCCCAAATGTAAGAGAAATAGTCAAATAGGGTATCAACATTGAGCAATCATCCATGCCATCTCTTAAATTTGAATCCGAATTTTTAATTTCAACAAATATGGAGCTTTAGACATGATGCCTTTTCCAAATTCTAGTCTTAAATGGCAAGAGACCTACGCATGCTGAATCAAAATGAATAATTGCCCATTAGCCAAAGACCCACTTGCTTGCATTTTAAAATCCAACACATTGGAGCTTGGTGGCTCAATAAAAGAGTTTGATTTTCATTTAGAAGGTATTTATTTTCTTATAATTAATGGAAGGTGAAGACAAGAGTAAATTTAAAAGATGGGATAATGAAGTATTTAAAGTTCAGCAAGTGAAGAATGATTACTATGTAAGAATTGATAAATCAAATGGTGCTATGCAAGATGATAGTTATTATATATAGATAAATTAATATTTAGATATATATATATATATATATTTAATTTTTTATGTTTAGGTGCTAATTGTTTGTTTTTATGAATTCCTTTTGCATTTAGTTGTTTAAAATATATTTTATGATAATACATATTTTTCTTAAGTTATAAGATCTTACCATTCTCGATTTAATAGTTTAATTTAAGCTATTTTGTTTCTCTTTTGATCTTATGTAAACTCTCAATCATAACAATGTTGCTATTATTTGATAGATTTTAAAGAGTTGCATTAATTTTTTTTCATATATATATATTTTTCTTAAACTTACTGTTGATAAGTGATTGAAATTAGTCTTAGATCTTATTAATTTTTACTTTCCTTTTGAAATCTAAAACATTTCAACTCTTAGATGAATGAGAATGGTTTCAATTTCTTGTAGTTAGCAATTCATGTAGTTTAGTTACTGGAATAAAGAATCTGAATTCCCTATAAAAGAAAAAGGGATATATATAGCAGCAATCAACACTGCTGCAAACGTTAAAACAATTGTTACTGAAATTATATCAGTAATTATCCTGATTGCTACAATAAAATAACAAAGCGTTGCTATATCCCCCATCAATATAAGATATTACAAAATTATATCAGTAATGATATTACAAAATTCAAAGAGAGTTTGTAATCTTTTTTATTTGATAATAGGCCCTAATAAGGAGGCCTAAAGATTGATCTCTAAAGAATTATCTTTACAAAGATACCTTAAAAACTCACAATAACGAAGTCCAAAGATTATCCTCCAAGAATTATTGTTACAGGTGATTCTTGGGGATGAATCTTTGAGCCTCGCCCAAATATTCATCTCCCAAGATTAATTATCGTTATAGAGATATTTCAAAAACAAGCATACCTTAGCTCGTAATAACAAAGTTCAAAGATTATCATCCATGAATTATTGTTAGAGGTGATTCATCTCCCAAGATTAATTATACTTATAGAGATATCTTAAAAAAAAAAACTATACCTTAGCTCTTAAATGATCTGCTAACTCTGTTTGAAGAGGTTCGGGAGGAGAAAAACTATAATGCCTCAAATAAGCTCCATAGATAACTGATCGAAATAAGCATCTTCCATCTCCCTTTATCTCAGTATTCAAATATTGAAACAATAACTACAAATTAACTTGTTAATCTTATAAGTTCATAGATATAAATATATGATCTATACTTACCGATACAGGTGAATGTTTTCTCAATGCCCATTTTTTGTATTTGCTGAAGAATTCCTTCACGAGAGAGAGAATGTGAGAGAGCCGCTTGGAAATTCCTTTTGGTTTGAGAGACGTGAGAGAAACTCAAATGTAATGATATAATGTATATATAGCAGATTTCATAAAGCACTTAAAATATCAAGAAAAATTTAAATCTAGAGTATAAATTTGTTTAAATTTTAAAATATCTTAAATCTTTTTTATTTCTCAATTATCTTTTATTATTTTTCAATCATCTAGTTAAATTATCATGCATATATTTTTAATGATCTTAAATATGTTTTAGTGATTATTTTTAAAATTATCTGAGTACCTTATAAATTTTAGTTATCTTAATTATTTTGAATTATTTAACATTTAAGCACACATTGTTGGATTATTTCTATCAAATGATCTTGATTGTGGATTAGCACTAATCATATGTCTTAATTTATAATATAATATGTATATATTAAGGTATATATTTCTTATGGAGCACTAAAATAAATCTGATCATATTCTATGGGTACAATAGAATTATTTTGTCATATGTCAGTTTAATTAATCTATTCAAGAAAGAAATCCAACTTGCTATCCATTAAAAAAAATACTAATAACTACTCTATCATATTAATCTTTTTTCTTTCTGTAACAAACGATCTCAAAGGGTCAAAGAATATTAATCTTATTATTTCACCATTGAAATAACCCCTTATTTTATCAATATGTATATTGAAATTATCTTTTATGTTATATTATATAATAAATTATTAAACTGATTAATATTAATTTGTATATCTATAGCAATCGGTATAGGTTTGGTTTGCAATTCTTACTCCCACTCTTATAATTCATCACTCATGGCATATATAGTAATGTTATGTGTAGCATACAATATATTTTTTTTTCTTTCATAAACTAAATCTAACTGCAAAAGTACATGATTGATATATTATAAATTACCACTTGTTAAAAGATTTATTTTGTAGAATAAGATTTCAAGATATATAGTTCTCCTGATATATCGTTACAAGATTCAATAGATTTCAATTTATCAAAAAAAAAAAGAGANCGGATGACTCAATAAATAATTATTTTTAATATATTAAATATAAATATTATATATTTTTTGTTTGTGGTTTAAGAGATGCATTTAATTTATTACTAAATACATTTTTTCATCAAAATAATATAATTTTTCTCTCCACTACTAAAGATTATAGATTAAATGCATTTTTTCAAGCAAGTGAATGGACTTAATGTATCTTAAACAAGATCTAATAAGTCATAAATTCATAATAGTTAATTAAATTTAACATTTCGACTTTTAAATTTCAAGTCCAACACAAAATAGAGGAAGATGACCAAATAAGAAAATGAATAGAGAGCATAAGCAACAAAAAAAAAAAATTGAGATTTAAAAAAAAAAAAAAAATAGTTGGACCGCCGGTTCGGTCCAGCGGTTTGACCCCTGTTCGCCAGTTTTGTCCGGTTAAAATCGGTTCAATCTGGTCCAACCGACAGTTTGGTTTTTTTAGTCGAACCCACTCGCTTTCACATTCGGTTGGCGGTCGAACCGTCCGGTCCGGTTCTGACAACATTGGTAATGTGAGATAGAGTGGCCTCATAGCTCTTTTCATTTCACAAAACTCACAAATTTGGACGCTTCCCTTCTCGTTTCTCTCCCTTTTCCCTCTTCATCTTGCTAGCTTTCATCCTCTTCGTCTCCTTCCTCTACCCTTGAAACTTCCTCTTCTTCATGTTCCCTTCACAACCTAAAACTCTTTTTTGCAGTCTCCGCTCTTCTTTCTTTTCTTTCTTTCATTTCCCATTCTTCCTCTAAAATCAATTTCTGTTTAACTTCTTCTTCTTCATTCATTCATCAAACTTTAATTCATTCATTCCATCTCCTAATTCCCTCCATAACTTTTGTTTCATTCATCTCCTTCAACCCTCTCTTTCTCTCTTTCATTGAATCAAATCCACCATTTCTTCCATCCTCTCTACTTTTTCCATCAATGCGTCGACTGAAACCATACACGGAGGCAACAATATCAACGGCGGCAGTGCCCATTGCAAGATTCTAGTTATTTTCGGCCAAATGCAATATATGTCATTTTGTTCTGCATATATATAAGGCTTCAATAATTTGATATGCTAACATTTGGTCCCTACTTTGACATTTCCTTAATACTCATAATCACATATTAAATTCCATAAATCACTATTATTTCCCAATATGTAACAACTCATTAAAACAATTTAAACACGTCTTAAATTGTTTTAATTCTCATAAAGATAATATTAAATACCAAAATAAAAAGGTGAGTTTAAGACAAACAATAAATATTAGAAAATAATAATGATAAATATAAAATTGGTTCTTCTCAATATTAGCTAAGGTGGGACTTTTATTTGACACACTCAAATATATATATATATATAATATTTACAACAAATAGAACTCATGAGTCATGACTTTGTGGATTATAAGTCAAACTCTTTATTAAATAATTCCACATAAATACTACACAATTTTAATTTATATTATAATCATAAATTTATTTGATAACAACATAAATAATATAGTTCTTTAATCTTAAAAATTACATTTTATGAGGAATTATTTGAAAAAAAACAAAAAATAAAAATAACATACAAATATTAATTATAAATGACCATATATAAGACATGCATAAAACTAATATAGTATAATTAAGATATATTTAAAAAATTATTAAAAACAATTTTAGGTGGACCGACCCATTTAGGCTCGTTAATCGACATAATTTTTTCTTTCTAAGCATGCTTATTCACTACAAGAATGCCATCAAGTAGCAACCGCTCAAAACCAACCATTGTACAACCGAAGCAATCTCTCATCGACCAACCGTAATTTGGTTAGTTTAATTGTCCTACCATTAATCATCTAACTACTCTACAACCAACAGGCGGTTGGTGAATTGTTCACAACTTTTCACTTATTAACTAAAATATTTTTTAACATGACAAAGCTTTGTAAATATGTGATTTCGATTTCGCCCCAAAATTTTTAGATTTCCATCCAAATTTTTTGAATTGCCGCCATGCTCTTTTGTATCACAATGAAAAATCACTCATTATATTTTCTTCTTGTCCTTCTTTCATCTTCCTTCACTACATGTTTTTCTTCCTTCATCTTCCTTTACTACATATTTTTCTTTCATCTTCTTCCTTCACTATATCCCAACACAGGAGATTTGTTGCAAGCAAAACACGTTATTTTTAATCTAATATCTTCTTTAATTTCTTCCTTCATTCTTCAAACTGTTAGTATAATTAGTAATTAAAGTCCCACATTGGATAAGTTATAGAATTGAGAAGGGTATATAAATGATTGTTAAGTCATTTATAATAATTGAATTATATATATATATGTCAAAGATGGGCAATTGGGCTTCTGGCCAATAATTAATTTTAATTATTATTCTTTTCGAATTGATTAATTAATTAATTAATTCGAATTATAAACAGAGAAGTGCTCATTCATGAACATTCATTATTTACAGAGAATTCAGTTTAATCCTTAAGAGACATGATTGTTCACTTTTAAACAGATATGAATGTTCATTTATGAAAGGTTGTAACCTGTTATTTATGTTAGAATCTGAAAGGTTGTATCTGTTCAGATTTTTCCTATAAATAACACTTCTTCTCAAAAAAACAAAGCATCTCATATTCAACTTATCTTTCTCTGTTTGTGTTCAGAGGGTGTTATAGTATTGTTGGCTATAACACCAGGCTTTGTAAATCTTGGAGGAAATCTGCCATAAACACCCATCAGCATACAAATAGTGGGGGCCTAATTTCCTTAAGAACAGTGACCACACTATCAAAGCCTACTCTATTTTTCGTGTTCTATCAAAAGCCTATTATATTCTTTTAACAATCTTAAGGAAATTAATTCGAGATGGAGACTACTGGAGTATAGAAATTGTTCAATCCAGATGTTCTCAAACTCGACCGCTTTGATGGAACCAACTTCATAAGATGGAAGGACAAGTTGCTGTTTCTACTTACAGAACTGGGAATTGCTTATATACTCAGTTCCAATCTGCCAGAAATACCACTACCATCTGAAAACGATACTAAAGAAGTCGTGGCAAATCGAAAGAAACGTGAAGAAGATGAAGTGCGTTGCAGAGGTTTTATCCTAAACTCTCTTTCTGATTGTTTATATGATTTATTTCGTCCAATCAAATCTCCACAAGAAATCTGGAATGCTTTGGAAAATAAATATACTTCTGAGAAACAAGGCATTGACAGATTTTTGAGTATGAAATTTTTTGAATTTCAAATGGTAGATTCTAAATCTATCATGGAACAAGTTGATGAATTACTTGTTTTTGGTTTCTAGACTCAAAGATTTGAAAATTGATGTTTCTGAATCTCTTCAAGGATTTTACTATAGACCAATTACTAAAGCATATTCGTATTGAACAAGAAACCAGATTTCGTGAAAATAAATATGCTTTAGAAACTGAGTCCAAAGTAAACATAATTGAGTCTAAGAAGCCAAGTAATTCTGGAAAGCCTGGAAATAATAAGGCGGGAAACAAGAGGAAATTCAATGATTTCACGAAAGACAATTCTTCTAACAACAAGAAGAACGAAAAGAGTTGTTTCTTCTGTGGTAAAAAGGGTCATTTCAAGAAAGATTGCAGATTTTATAAAAAAGTAAAGATGGAAGAGGGTGTTGGGCAGAAAAAGGCAAACGTAATTGAAAAAGACACCTCTCTTTTAGAGATTATTGCAATGGTTACTGCTTTAAACATAAGTATGGTAACTAAATGCAATATGGCAACTTCTCCAAAATCTAACGATTGGTGGTATGATTCTGGAGCAACTGTTCACATCTGTAATGATAAAAGTTACTTCAAGCACTACGAAGTAACAACAAATGAAGAAAATGTGTTGATGGGGAATCATAATCCAGCCAAGGTCTTTGGAAGGGAACAGTGGAATTAGAGTTTACTTCTGGAAAGAAAATGATTCTGAAAAATGTATTCCATGTCCCTGATGTTAGAAAGAATTTAGTTTCTTCCAGTCTTTTATGTAAAAGGGGTGTTAAAACTGTGTTAGAGGCAGAAAAGGTTATTTTTTCTAAGAATGGTGTATTTGTTGGACAAGGTTATTCTTGTGATGGGATGTTCAAATTATGTGTTAATAATAATAAAGTGAATAATTCTGCTTATATGAATGAGTCATCTTCTACCTTATGGCATGCTAGATTATCACATGTGAATTGTGATTCAGTTAAATTTATTTCAAAACATAATTTACTTCCTTCTTTAGACAAAGTTTCCGGAAATTGTGAAATATGCATTCAAGCCAAAATGACTAAGAAACATTTTCCTAAGAATGAAAGATCAACAAATTTACTTGACCTTGTGCATTCTGACATTTGTGAATTAAATGGTCAATTAACCAGAGGAGAAAATAGGTATTTTATAACTTTTATAGATGATCATTCTAGATTCACATATATTTACTTAATGAAAACAAAGGATCAAGCACTAGATATGTTTAAAAATTATAAAGCAGTTGTTGAAAATCAAATGGAAAAGAAAATTAAAATTCTACGAAGTGATAGAGGAGGAGAATACTTCTCCAATGAATTTTCTATATTCTGTGAAGAAAATGGTTTGATTCATCAAGCAACTGCTCCATATACCCCACAACAAAATGGTCTTGCAGAAAGAAAAAATAGAACATTGGTTGATTTGATAAATGCTATGCTTTTACATGCTGGTTTGCCAATGAATCTATGGGGGGAGGCTTTATTGACTGCCTGTTTTGTACATAACAGAATACCTTCAAAGAAATTTAGGTTCCTCCATATGAATTATGGAATGGACGAACACCCAACTTAAATTTCTTAAAGGTGTGGGGGTGCTTGGCATATTACAGAGTACCAGATCCAAAAAGAACAAAGTTAGGTCCTAGAGGAATTAAAAGCATCTTTGTAGGATATGCAGAAAATTCAAAAGCATATCGTTTGTTAGACATTGAGTCTAAAGTCATTATAGAGTCAAAAGATGTTGAATTTCTTGAAACCAAATTTATAGGTGATTCACATACATCAAATCCTGGTGACCCAGAGAAAACAGTTACTATAGGAGGAAATGTGGAGAATCCTGTTCCTAGTTCATCAAAGAAAAGAAAATTAATTGAATCTCTTGATGAACCAAGGAGAAGTCAAAGAGCTAGGAAAGAAAAGAACTTGGGTTCTGATTTTATATCTTCTCAAGCACTAGTCTTTTTACTTGAAGGAAGTAGGTCTGAGGTGCTTAATAAAATTTTTATCGTTCTTAATGTGGAAGACGATCCCAAAACATATAGTGAAGCAATAGCTTCAAGAGATTCTGCTTTTTGGAAGGAGACCATAAATGATGAAATGGATTCCCTTCTATCTAGTGGTACATGGGAATTAACTAATTTGCCTCATAATTCTAAACCCATTGGGTGTAAATGGGTATTTAGAAGGAAATATAATACTGATGGGTCTCTACAAACTTTCAAGGCTAGACTGGTTGATAAAGGTTTTAGGCAAAAGGAAGGAGTAGATTATTTTGACACTTATGCTCCTGTGGCAAGGATCACTTCTATTAGAGTTCTGTTTGCATTAGCATCAATTTATGATTTATACATTCATCAAATGGATGTGAAAACCGCATTTCTAAATGGTGATCTAGATGAGGAAGTTTATATGGAGAAACCTGAGGGATTTGTGCTTCCTGGTAATGAAAAGAAAGTGTGTCGATTGATTAAATCTTTATATGGATTAAAACAAGCACCAAAACAATGGCAAGAAAAGTTTGATAAAGTAATATTATCAAATGGTTTCAAACATAATGGAGCAGATAGGTGCATTTACTCTAAGTTCACAAAAAATTATGGTGTGATAATATGTCTATATGTTGATGACATGTTAATCATAGGTACCAACATGCAAGGTATTAAGGATACTAAGAAGTATTTGTCTTCTCAGTTTAAAATGAAAGATTTGGGAGAAGTTGATACTATCTTAGGAATTAAAGTTAAAAAATGTAATGGAGGTTTTACTTTAAATCAAACATGTTACATTGACAAGCTTCTAACCAAGTTTAATCATTTGGGTATTAAAGAATATAATACGCCATATGATGTATCTGAAAAGTTGGTTGAAAATTCGGGTAGATCAGTTAGTCAATTAGACTATGCCAGTGCAATTGGTAGTTTAATGTATGCAATGCATTGCACTAGACCTGATATAGCTTTTCCTGTTGGGAAACTATCCAGATACACACATAATCCTAGTAGTGATCATTGGAAAGCAATAGGACGAATTTTTGGTTATCTTAAAAGAACAAAGTCCTATGCATTGTCTTATAATAAGTTTCCTTCAGTTTTAGAAGAATACTGTGATGCTAGTTGGATAACTAGTGTAAGTGACAATAAGTCAACATCCGATTGGATATTTACTTTGGGTGGAGGAGCTATTTCATGGGCTTCTAAAAAACAGACTTGTATCACTCATTCTACAATGGAGTTTGAATTTTTGGCTTTAGCAGCCGCAGGAAAAGAGGAAGAATGGTTGAGAAATTTGTTATTAGATATTGAGTTGTGTCCACAACCTATGCCAACTGTTCTCTTACATTGTGATAGTCAGGCAACTATGTCTAGAGCATGGAGTAAGATTTACAATGGTAAGTCAAGACATATAGCCTTAAGACATGAATACATAAGACAACTACTTTCAGATGGGATCATCATTGTTGTCTATGTAAGGTCAAAAGACAATCTTTCTGACCCATTAACTAAAAGACTCTCGAGAGATTTAGTTGATAGTACTAGTAGAGTCATGAGTTTGAAGAAACTATGAAATATATCACTCATAACAGAAACCTTACTTTTGTTATTGCTATGCAATTCTAAAAGTTCAAAAGGTAACAACAAGTTATGATTAGTGATAGTTATCAAGTGCTTGAGTTTTAAAAGTACTTATGAACAAGAGGGTGAGTATTATAAATACTCTTAATGAAGTAACAAAGTTCAGAAAAAGAACTAAAGAAGTCCATACAAAGGACTTGATTAAATCTTCACCTAAATAAACACATGAAGTGGTGCCGCTTCAATCAAAGTTTGAATTTAAAACTTTGGAAGTGTTTATAAAAACAGGAAGTAGCACAAGGCCATATATAGTGCTAAGTTTTACATTGAACACATTAGCATTTAATTTAAGTATTTATGTGTATTTATACATCCGCTTTGTCATTTAATGAATTGAAGTTTAATAGATTATTCTAACTATCAATTCAGACAAAGTTTGATGTATTTATACAAGTAGTAGGTTTAAATCGAAAGATACCTCATATATGCATAAATTCTTAAATTAAATAAATTACTAACTAAGTGGGGGATTGTTAGTATAGTTAGTAATTAAAGTCCCACATTGGATAAGTTATAGAATTGAGAAGGGTATATAAATGATTGTTAAGTCATTTATAATAATTGAATTAAATATATATATATATATATGTATGTGTGTATCAAAGATGGGCACTTGGGGCAATCGGGCTTCTGGCCAATAATTAATTTTAATTATTATTCTTTTCGATTGATTAATTAATTAATTAATTCGAATTATAAACAGAGAAGTGCCCATTCATGAACAGTCATGAATATTCATTATTTACAGAGAATTCAGTTTAATCCTGAAGAGACATGATTGTTCACTTTTAAACAGATATGAATGTTCATTTATGAAAGGTTGTAACCTATTATTTATGTTAGAATCTGAAAGGTTGTATCTGTTCAGATTTTTCCTATAAATAACACTTCTTCTCAAAAAAACAGAGCATCTCATATTCAACTTATCTTTCCCTGTTTTGTGTTCAGAAGGTGTTATAGTATTGTAGGCTATAACACCAGGCTTTGTAAATCCTGGAGGAAATCTGCCATAAACACCCAGCAGCATACAAATAGTGGGGGCTTAATTTCCTTAAGGACAGTGAACACACTATCAAAGCCTACTCTGTTTTTCGTATTCTATCAAAAGCCTACTATATTCTTCTAACACTAACTTCTGTTTTTTTTTTTCTGTTGGGTTTGTTTTCACTGTCGGTAATTCTTTTGGAGTAGTTCTTTCATTTTCTTTCATCTGCATATATCCTCTACGTTTTCTTCATTTAATTTATTAATGTTTTGCTTATTATTTTCTTACATGGTTTTTAAATATGTTTTGTTGCAAAGACAAAGGAAACCATCCTGAAAATCTTTGTTGGAAGACATGGCTTTCACTCCCCCCAAATACTTGGGGGTGTTTATATATAAACTTTAAAAATATATTCATTACTCAAGCATTGGGTCAAATATATATATTCATTATTAATAAGTAAAAGAAAAAATATCCGCATGCATGTATTGCTTCATACATAGCATCAATTAAATGTAAATTCATATATTCTAAAAAGTTATCTCTTTTTTCTCAACATGACCAATTGCTCTGTAGTTGCACCGTAAACATTAATTATTAATTTACATCATCTTTTTCCAACCAAGAAAGCGTTGACAATGCTTCGGTTGCTCATTTTGTTCGGTTGTAAATCTGTTGGTATTTCAATTTGCTACCAAGGAAATATCGATTGAATGAGTATGTTGGAAATCATATATTTGCAACTGCATTTCATTAAGTATCAACTGGACCTTCGATTGAAATTTGCAACTATTCTTGTAGTGATTTAACAAGAAGGTTACGGGCTAAATTGATAATACTACCTACAGGATCAACATTAATGGACACTTCTGACAATTTCTATAACAATGCCTTTAAAAGTGTCTGCCTCCACTTCATCTCCCTTCCCACTTTTTTACAGAAATTGAAATTGTTCCTAACTATGTCAGTTGCGAGATCTTTGTTAAATTCTTCCCCATCCACGACCACCTATTGCTTCTTTTGACCTCATTTGCCTCGATCACCCTTCTCTGCCTAACCAATCTTTTCCCACATGCAAGTTCTCGAGGCAGGATAGTCTTCAATATCACAACATCAAAACTTGGGTCTTTTTTTGGTCAAATGTTCAAATTAGTTCTATATTGTAGGTAGAATTTAATTTTGGCCCAAGATATTTCAAAAGTTTCAAATTAGTCTATATATATGATCAGCCCAGATATTGATATGTTATTTGGTCTTCTTTTTACGTGTTTATAATGCTAATATATTGCAATTAGACCAATTAATATGTTAAATGGCTGCACGAAGGTATGACATAATAAAATGGATAAAATAGGTTAATTAGCGTTTATTTATTGTATTTTATAGATAAGTGCTATTTAACGAGGTTTTAGTGTTTCAGATATTCAAACAGGGTTTAAACAAAGGGAATCATCTAGAATCAACGAGAATATATTAAATCGCACAAGATATTCTTGCGCCGCCATGTGGGCCGTCGGCCCAAAATAGGAATTCTCGCGGCGCAAGACTCTTAGAAGAATATGACGTTAGTAAGTAAGCTTCAACGCAATATTGTGTTGCGCCGTCACTTGAGCCAACGAACCAAGTGGGAAATCTCGCGGCGCAGATTAATCCGAGGCATTAGAGAGTATATTTTGGACGGCTAGGATTCAAGATACAAAGATATAATCGAAATATCGCAGATATTTCAGTGTGCCATCATGTTGGGCCGCCGGCGCAGACGACGACCCAAGTCCAAAATCGTTTCTTGACTTGCGAACCAAGCATACTACTCAACACTATAAACAGTGAGCGCCATTCCACGCTCAAGGCATTCTGAGAATCGCCTAACGGCCCAGCACCTCAACTGGGGGCAGAATAGAGTAGAGTAGCTATCAATAAGTCTCTATGATGAGAGCCTAAACGTTCTTCATCCTAAAGGAGAATCCGAATGAAGCCTGAGCTCAACGGTCGTCGATGTCCAGGGAGTTTTTATTATTATTGTTATGTTTAGTCTTAGATAATAGTCATTAGATTGTTTTAATTCTTCCATAAACAATATTAGTGTGTTTGTTTGACCATTAATAAAGTTTACTCTTGCACATTCAGTTGAATTGTGGTCGTATGACCGAGTGATCTATCTATTGTTTCTATTATTGACATTGCTTAAGGATTATTATGTTTAATTATAAATCGTTACTTTGTTGAGTCGTTTATGATTATCATGATTGATCCATATTTCGTGTACACGAGATATGATATTGGATGTGGTTTTGCTTGATATAATTATAATAATAACTTCTTGATTATCGTTATTGGGCTATGATGGTAGACTTCGTGATTATTCTCTAGGACTTCATATTCTCATCTTTCCATCTTACTTCTTTTATCTTTTCTTTAGTTTCTTTATGTTCTTTATTACTTTCTTGTTTTCATCATAATAATATTACTAACCCACAAAACATTGGACCTGAATTCGTAATTATTTACGCAATCAATTGTTATTCTCATTCAAGAGGTTCCGCGAGAGATCTGACCTTGGGTTGTGCATTATATTATATATAAATATAATATTCGGGCATAGCTTGAGTATTAATTTGGCAGCACTAACGACGAGTGCCCAATCAATATATATATATATATATATGCAAATATTATTTCAAATTGATTCTACCATTAGATTCCATAAATTTTTTGTTAATAATGATGTGATGTGGCGCCACTCTCTCCTAGTTGGCCCTTCTTTTTCTCTCGTGCATGGCCCACATCAATTCACATTGCATAAAAGCTTTTTAATTCTCTCTCGTTGTGCTCCCTACTGCCTCCTCCTCCTCTTCTTATTCTTCTAAGAAGAAGAGAGAGACTACGAGAAAGAGAGTTATGTGGCACACTTAAGGAGAGTTATGTGGGACACCAACCTAAGAGGGAGAGGGCCAATTAGGAGAGATAAAATGTCACATTAGAATGCCACATTATCATTTAAAAGAAAAATAAGCGGAACTTAACATCAAAATTAATTTGAAACAAGTTGCATACATATATGACTAATATGAAATTTCTAAAACACGAAATTTTGGCATGTACATATGAGACTAATTAAAGCATTCAACTTTTTTTTAAAGTGGTTGGTGTTGGGGAGGGTTAGAGGTCATGAAGAAGACAACTCATTCCCCAACCTCTCTTTCTGTTCAAATTCTTTGAGTACACACAAGGACCTACAAGCTAGGAAGGGTAACATAAAATATAAGAACAATAAAGAATTTAGACTGTGACTGGCAAAATAAAACAGTACAAGTTCACATTCTAAAGTTCTAAGATCAAATTTAATCACATTTAGTAAATCTTTCCTCATTCTCAATCATATAATCATAATCAATTCAACAAAAATTCAAATTCGGCCTACTCCAAGTGAGAGGAAATTAGGGGTGATTACCTGAATCACCAAAGAAGAATAACCTCTAAAAGCATGATTAAAAAAGAAAAATAGCACATATGATATGATGTTGGGATGATCTTAGAATACACGTATTGGTGATGTATAGTTCACATACAATTGCATCTTTAAGAGAAAATTATTTTCTTCAAACTTAAGACTTTCAACTATTCTATGATCTTCTTTCAACAAATGATAATCGACTCACCATCTTTGAAAGCATGTATCTCATTCATCATGTGTCCAAATTATAGAAATGATATGACATTGGAAAAAATTGAGAAAAATTTCAGACTTAATAAATACAAGTGCAACACATGCCACTTTTCTTTAATTAGTTAATTGAATAAAAACCTCAAAAACCATTTTAAGTAAAGGTGAAAAGGTCATATTACTGAAATGCAAACTCTTGAGTAGAGGTGTTCACAGAGCTTAGGTTAGGTTGGGTTGAGTTTAAAGATGCTTGGTTGGGTTTACCATTTTATTTCGCGAGATGGGTTTAGTTGGATTGAAAAATATAGTTAAATTAACACAAATAAACTCAAATTAAAAAATAACGAGTTGAGTTGGGTTGGGCTGGCGGGTTGGTCCATACTATATTTTTATCCCTAAGATATTTATTGTTTTTCAGTTTGGCCTCTCTTAAATTGTTTTTCAATGTGAATAAGAGTGTTCATTGGGCTGTTTTAAACCAAATTTTTAACTGACCCACTCACACCGGTTTGAATTAATTCTTAACCAAGCGGTTGTAAATGATTTGTTTAACCAAAACAATAAATACGAGGTTTTGGGCGGTCGGTATGAGAGACTAAGAAGCTTATTAGTTATTTTTTGAATTAATTAGAAAGAAATAAAGTAGTGCTTTCGAGTAGCAAGTCTAATTTATAGAATAAATAACAAAAATGACAAACAAGAATTGAGATTTGAGATGATAAAATTGTATGATGAAGAATACTAGTTAGTCATTGTTTGAGGTAAAAAAAAATTATGATTTAATAAGATATATAACACAATAAAAAAATATGATAAAATCAAATGATGATATAAAACTTAATAATTTTTTTATTAAATGTAATGACATATAACACAATATAAGTAAAAGAAAAAAGCTATATATAAATACTATCGATCAGTTCGATTAATTGTATGTTCAAATTGTTACCTGAACAAAATCATCAAATTTTAATACATTTTTAACCAAACCAAACTGCTCATTGATCAATTTTCGTTTCAGTTTGGTTTGATTCAGTTTTGAACACCTCTAAATGTGATCACAATTTGTTTTCGAGGGGTTAAATTAAGAAAAAAAATCTACATGGAGGCTAAATTAAGAAAATAATAATATTTGAGAGACTAAAATATAATTTTAGCCAAATAAAAAAGTTTTTTTTAATATTTTATTTTTACGAGCCCATGGCTTGGACTAATTCAAAATCTTAAAATTTACAACCTAACCCAAGCAACAACATATTCAAGTTCTCTTTTTAATCAAACCAATGTGTCAACCAACTTTAACCAACCCAACTTTGACCAAACTTTAAACCAACAAGTTCAGTTGATTTTGACCTGCCTAACCTATTGAGAACTAGCCATGAGTCCCCAATGTAGAAGTAAACTTCATAATAGGAACTGAAGGTTGGTTGTAATAATCAATGTTGGTTGTACTATACCAAGGTTTTTAAAATCGAACCGGCTATTGAACAGGAACTGATCGAAGTAGTAGTTCAAAGTTCAATGGTCCAACAAGAGTTCAACAGGGATTAGACTGTTAATTATTAAATAAATTAAAAATAGGATATATAATTTAATATGATAAAAATATATAATAAATTCTTTAAATTTAATCTTGATTGAGTAAGAAAGTGAGAACTAAAAGGATAAAAGATTAAATATTAAAGTGAAAACTATCAAATAGTTTAATATTTTGAGTCTAAACTTAATAAGAAAAAAAAATCTTTTAAAATAACATCATTTTAATTTAAAAAAGTATAAAAAGAACAAAAAAAATTATGAATCGGTTCAACCACAAAACCGTCAGGTTCAGGGTTATTTTCCCAGTTTTTGACTGGTTCTATGTCAGAACGCTTTTGTATCTAACTCGGACCGGACCATTGGTTAGTTCCCAATTCAATTGATCTGATCCGATTTTCAAAACTATGGACTAGACAATCCAACTAGTCCAACCCTAATTGAAGAGTAATGTTGTTTAGTTTAACCTCAAAAACCGTTGAGAGTGGACTAAAAATAACCAGTTAAGAATCATCAAATCGGGTCCAACTGTCAAACTATTAAAAAATGGGACAATCCAATTTTTTTTCTTTAATTGGTCAACCCAACTAATATGCAAGTCCAAAAAAACCAATTAAATATGAAATCTGAAGTTTCTATGCATTGTATCATCTTCATCTTATTCTCATCTCTATTTTGGCCCTTCAGAGATTGGTACTTTTCAATTTAGTCCCTTAAAAATTTTTTTCCTCAATTTATTAGTCCCTAAAAATATTTTTTCTTTATTTAGTTTTTCAAAAGTTATTTTTTTTATTAATGTTAGTCCCTCTATCTAAATTATTATATTGTAATATAAATTATTTGTGCTAAATTATTAATTTATATCTTTTCATTATGATTATAATTTTAATATCTATATTTTATATACTATTTATATTTAAAATAATTATTTGATTTAACTATTAGTTCTACTGATTAAATCGATCAAATCATAAATCAAACACTTTTCTAATTCATTGAACGAATTGAACGATTCGAATATGACAACAATAACAAAATATTATCCCAATTGTTATTATATTGTGAAACCATTGTGAATTGAATATTATAATCGAACTTTAACATTCATAATCAATATCATTATCTATATTATTATATGGATACTTGATGTATTTTGGTAGTTAATCTGTCAAACCATATATTAAAATTAATTTTAAAATAAAATATTAAAAGAGAAAAAAAAAGATAATGAAAAAGTTAAGTAATTTTTCATAAAAAAAATTATTATTTAAAATAAAATGAAAATGATAAGAAACTATAAAAAAAAATTGAATATTTTATTATAAAATATAGGCTAAAGTACACCTTTGGTCCCATAACTTGGGCAAAGGTCTCAATTTGATTCCATAACTTTTCTGTTGCAATTTTGGTCCCATAACATTTTTTGTTGCAATTTTAGTCCCATAACTTTTGAAAATGCTCACTGTTAGTCCCAAACTGATTTCATCTAATATCTGCCGTTAAATCCACTTAGCCATATTTGTCACGTCATCATTCAACTCAGTATGTCAGATCATCTTTTATGGCAGAAAATGGATAGAAATCAGCTTGGGACTAACGGTGGGACGTTTTCAGAAGTTATGGGACCAAAATTGCAACAAAAAAAGTTATGGGACCAAATTGAGACCTTTGCCCAAGTTATGAGACCAAATTACAACAAAAAAAGTTATGGGGACAAATTGAGAACTTTGCCAAAGTTATGGGACCAAAAGTGTACTTTAGCCAAAAATATAATAAAATAACTTTTTTTAATCTTTTCAGTTTTAAACTTTTAATAATAAAAAAAATAAATTAGTCCTTACATACCCATTAGGACATTAAAAGCACATAATATGAGATTTGGGATACAAGAGATACCAAATGCTCCTTGATGCTTGCATAATCAACAAGTGTTTGATGTAATGGTTGGTGAGCTACACCCTAAGTAGATAACCCGAGTTCGAACTCTATAGTCGACATTGTTGAGAGGGTCCAACCGTTTTGTCTCTGAGATCCGAATGGGATTAATATTCACTTAGACCGTTACACGGATAGACGGATAAAATCCCTAATTTAACAAAAAAAAAAATACTAGCTTGCACCAGATTCTTTCACGTAAGCACATATTTGGAGTTCAATTTTTCTGTAGTTCATCGAAATTTGAATGTCTCTTACAACATTAAAAAGCTTTCTGAGTCAATGCGCAAAATTTTAACTATCATATTGACAATTAACCAAGGTTAATGTGCAAAATAAAAAATTAAGATGAATGACAGTAATTAATAGATACATAAATTAATTACTATGATTCGTATGAAACTACTACTATTGTATGGCTTATTTGGTTTGTCGTGATGGTGATTTAATTCATGAAGCATGATCTCTTTTGCATAAAGAGAAAGAGGATCACCTTTTAAGATCCTTGTGGAAGTAGATTGTGCTCCTTTATCTAGTCCACTCTACAGAAAAGTGTTATAACTTTTGATTTTGCATAAATAAACTTTAGGGTAAATTAAATTTTGGTACCCTGTTCTATTGACCGATTTCACTTTGGTACCCTATTTTTTCAAAAGTGGCACTTTAGTATCCTATTCTTTCAAAAGTGACATTTTAGTATCCTGTTTTCTGCACTGTTAACACTTTGATACCTTAAAAAAAAGAAAACATGGTAACAAATCGTGAAAGAACATGGTACTAAAGTGAAATCAGTCCATAGAACAGGGCACCAAAATATTAACGGTGCAAAAAATAGGATACCAAAATGTTACTTTTGAAAGAGAAAGGTACCAAAATGTCAACGGTTCAAAGAACAGAGTACCAAAGTGTCACTTTTGAAAGAGTAGGATACCAAAATATAATTTACATTAAACTTTATCCGAGACAATTTTGTTGGGTTCCACTAGAAATTAAATATGAACACTTCTCTGAAAGAACAAAGTTGTATTTTGACAAATTAAATATCTCCTATTAATTACAATTCTATTTGAAATACATTAAACCACTAAATATAAACATCTCTCCTTACAAGGAAAAAGATCTATACTTTGACTTACATTAAGTATATACTGAAACCTAGAGTCTCACCTATTTACAGAAGATATTACCGGATGTCCTGAAGTGACCAGGTCTGTGTGTGTAAATTGTAATAACTGTAGAATGTATTATATACAATAATAGATGGAGCCTTACTATAGGGAAGAGTGGTTCAATGCTTTAAACATTGTTAACAGAGGAGAAAGGATGAGGATGAGGATGAGGGTGCAAATTGTACATGAAAATTAAGTGAGCAAACTACTCCAACGTTGTTGAAGGGCCTCATAAGCCATAGGGCATGGGGTAGCCAGCAATTGGTGCCTTCCATCAATAACAGTTTCAGTGACCAAACTCAGCCTTAATAGGGTATTGATGGCATTGTCAATTGGCATTTCAACCTGCCAGGTTTCAATTTGTTAATCAATACTTATTATTCTCAACATTGGCTTTATCACTTTAGTGATAAAATGAGAAAAAAGGCTTTTTCAAAACAAAAAAAAAATACATCTATAAAGGTTTTTCCCACTACGAACATTTTGATGTAATATTTTTAACTTTTCCTGTTGTACATTAGTACATATAAGAGACCGGTGCCACATGACATAACGCCCTTATAAAGGAAAAATCTATGGAGTGCTCGAGTGTTGGGGACGTGGGACACTCAAGCTCTCGGCCGTCAAATATGCTTTTTATAATTTTGAGAACATCATTGTCCCTTTATAAAAACCTCATATGAGATCCACAAGATTATGCCATGTGACATCAAAAGTTAAAAAAATCATAAAAAAATATCACATTTGACCCATTATAGAAAAAATATATTTAGATAAATTTTCAAAAAATAAAACTTTTTCCCTTTTGCCAGGGTCAAAAAGCCCTCCATTATTACCATGAAAAAAGCAGGTTTAGGACAGAATAAAAAAGACCACTCAAGTATTACCTTTACTTTAAACACGTCGTACATGAATCTCTCACATTTGTCTGCAACACTCTGTCTAGATGTGACCTGCACTCAAGAAATGTCTTGTGTTATACTTATATATGCATTGGTATTGCCATGGAGAGCTAGTGCTCTCAAGAGTTCCACTATTTTGAATATTTCTCTCTCCTACATGCATTTTGTATTCTTTGGTTCTGTCCTACATTACTGGCATGTGTAGTTCATTCTACTTCAAATCATGCAAAACAAGCCAGACTAGAAATTTGGCGAGAACCTTATAAGCATGAGACTTCAAGTATAACATAGAAAAAAAGAGAAACAAACCTGACCCTTCTCTGCTTTGAGCAGGATGGCATAAGCCAAAATAGCTTCCTTGTACTGCACGTGTAAACATAGGGAAATATATAAATCACTAAGGGCTGTATACAACTAAAAATTGAGGCGCTAAAGGAAAAGGAACAATGTTTTTCTCTCAACTCCCCCATTTTCCCAGAAAAATATTGCACACGTTAGGTTTTCTACTTTGACTGAGACTTTTATTAAGACACGTTATTTACCAGGAATATATTAATATATCTAAGTAAAATTTAACATGCCATGACCAAAATCCATCATCCAACATCAGCTGATTAGATAATTATTGGGTAACAAAACCATTCAAATGAAGAATTAGGGAAGTTCTACCTAGTTGATTAAATTTGAGAGATGGCATTTCCACTATAAAAAGAGAATTGCCATTATAGCCTCTCTACAATGCTAGATAACAACAACTAAAGCTTTTTCCCACTAGGTATAGTCGGCTATATGGATAAGTCGACGTCAGTGTTCTGTCTATACACATTTCTACGGTTAAGTTATTAATAATTAAATCTTTCCTAAAAGTTTTTCTTGTTTTCTTTGGTTTTCCCCTACCTCTAGTTATTAGGCTATCTTCCATTTGATCAACTCTACGTATAGGATCCTCTAGCGGCCTTCTTTATACATGACCAAACCACTTAAAATGTGTTTCAAATAACTTTTCTATGATATGTGCTACCTCTCTGTTAGATAGTGGGAAAAAAATTATGGTAATGGTGTATTTGTTAGAAATATATCTATCTTGGAAGTAATTTTCTGAATACAACCGAGACTTAAGCACTCTAGAAATAATATATTGCTTTGTTCCTATCAAGATTTTATCCACGTCACTCTAAAATTTAAGAGAAAAGGGTTTCTTACTTGCTGCTGTTCAGAAGCATCTAGAAGAAAATGCACTGAGCCAAAGCCACTTGCTAATGTTTTCTCATAAAGAGTCTTGTTGACTAATAGCTGCAATAAAACATTCCCCATAGTTGGTTTATTTGCGTTTAAACTGAATGTGGCAGAAAAAAAAAAAAACTATATTTTGTTTTATATCTTATAGCATAGTGATCCCCAACAGCTAGTTGGAAGTTTTGTGTTCGCTCACCTGATACCGATCCCATGTCTGTTTGTAACCAAGGACTACGCGGCTTCCATATATTATTAGAGCACTTATAGCAACCACATCAAGAAATATTGCTGAGCTGTCATAACAATTAAAAATATTGTTAAGAGGTACTCAACAGTTCCTCAAATTATTCTAGACCTGAGACATTTCTGAGGCAAAATTGAATCACAAAAAAATCCAAAGAGTTGAGTAACCAATTAAAAAATTACACTTGTTCTTGATATGTTCAGTTCAACATGACGAACATTAGCCCATAGAAGTATAGTTCATGTGTGATAATATCTTTCTTAAATGATATTTTTGCTCATAAAAGAAGCAAAAAATAAAACAAGATTAAGGAATCAATCTGTTTTTTGAAGAGCAAGCTCCAGACACCTAAAGCATTGCTGGCCCTAAGGCTAACAATAATTAAGTTCAAACCATGTTAAAACTTCACTTACATGTGTTCCAATGAAGAAAATTAAAGGGAGAAAATAACTTTGAGAAGCAATTGAATTATTTCATAATAAAATTCTTTACACATAAATATTCACATATGTGTGCACATATGCACATGCACAGGTATATACGTAAGCACACACTTATATAGACACACATACAGAAGCACATATTTGTGCGTTATATTTATACACACACACACATGTACTTATACAAGAAATTTTATAAATTATATGGTTATTCAAACAAAAACTTTTAAATGTAAGAAATTTTAAAACCTTATATTTCAAATTCCATAAAATTCAAAATGATGAAATCCAAACACAACATTAGAAAATGCTATAGCATTTTTAAAAATAGTTATTATAAGAACTGAGACACACATACGGGGAAGATACGACATTCTCAAATTTGTAGTTTATGAAGTATGCCAGAAGTCCCAATATTGAGGCAGCATCCAAGCGCACCTATAAGTTCAGAGTTAGTGTTCTGCAGGCTAAGCAATAAAGGGTAAAGATACCTTTACTATAAATGAAAAATTATCATATTATATTGTTCGTTATTAAATTCACTAAAGAAAGAAATGACAGGTCTATCTATCAACGGCACTAGTCTCAATAAATACTAGCTTCCTTGCTTATCAAAGCTAAACTGGGCTTTTTTATTTTTTATTAGAAAAGGATTGAATAGCCCGCAAAACTAACCCTGGCTTTGATTAATTAATGTTATTACAAGACCCAACCCTCCCTCAAAAGCTAGTTATTGATGGAGAAGAACAAGGCATTTAAGTACTCCATCGAGCATCCCATTCTATTGGATGTGGGACTTGAGCATCCTGTACTGCCCAAGTCCTTATCATGTTAGTTCAGGGTAAATTTATTTATTGAGAGGAAGAAGTCAAGCAACATTATAATTCACCAAATATAAGGAATATGCATATAGAAATACTATAACACAAATAATATGCAACTTTTAATTAGTTAGAATTAAAAATTTAAACAAGTAGGGAGCTTTAGCAGATTAGTTCATACTGTGTCTATGACGCGGAAGGATAGCTTTTTGTGAGGAAATATTACCTGCAAATAAAATTAAAATATATCCAGAGAGTTAAACTATACTCAGCAATGTCAAATTTTGCTGGAGCAACATAAAGTATAGCCTTATCATCAGAAGATTAATGGTCAATGACATGAGACAACCAACAGTCCCAGATGCAGCGAAAGTATAGAGTAATACCGGTAAATCGGGAATGGAAATTCTCTCATAGATCTTTAGCTGCAAGGCTGGAATCTCTGGTTTATCTTTATTATCTCTTTGACCAACATCCTCAGTATATAGTAAGATTAATTCTTCGAATGCTGGCTCCTATTTTTAAAATATGTTAGATTTGGGGAAAAAAACCAGAATAATCATTATTACTGAACAAAACATCACTACCAGTTCAGGTTTATTAGTTTTGATTTCTTTTTAAATTGAGACAGTTAAAATTTGATAACTGAGCATAAGAAATTTTCCAGGAAAAAACAGAAAATAGGGCAGAATGCAAGTAATTTCATATGATTGAAGAAGGTAGCAATGTTGAAACATGTAAAAATACCCCATAATGCACAATTCTCTGCCCAATCCCTAAAAAATTACATGAGTATTCAATCTAAAAACCTGAAAGTTAAAAGCTTACACATAAAATCAGTACCAAAATAAAATAAAAGAACTATATTAGTCAGAAAAATGATGACACTATAATATAGACAAATTCATAATAGATGCATTATCTGTCTTCAACCTTGTGAGTGCCACAAAACTGTGGCAAAATTCATAGTATGAAATTAAAGGAAAGGAAAAGAAAACTAGTTTAAATTTTAAGGTCAAGATATAAATAAATTCATAATATGGTACTCTTCCCATGCATTTTAACTACTCTCTCTTGGATTATAATTTTTATTTACATTAAATACCTTTTCATTTTTTTATGTTAGTTTGAGATGAAAGATTTAAAAGAACCCAAAGCCATATTGTCAGTTTAGATTAAAGGAAAGGAAACTTGATTACACTTTTAAAGTCACAAACATGAGCCATCTCTTCCAACTCATGCATAAATGAAAAGACAAAATTATTAGTCCTGGAGGACTGAATGTGAGAAAAGCCAAGAAAAGGAAGTTAACAACATCTATGCAACACTACGAAAAGTTATATTATATATATATATATATCTGCGTAATGATTGTTGAAAATAGATTTCATTGAATAAGATTCTGAATTGATACATGCTACATTGAAGCTTGCTCACATAAAAATACACAAGAAAAGCACCTAGAACATTTAATGTTGAACTACTCAACTACCTAATAAATATACTGACCAACTAACTTGATATATGAGATTGACTATTGATTCATCATTCTCAACAATGATAAATTAAATTACAAATACCTGGAGGACTGACTGTGAGAAAAGTATGGAAATGGAAGTTTTCAACATCTTCCACAGATTGTTTCCGCAGTATTTCCTTGTTGCAGGCTTCCATATATCACTTAGTGATATCCTTGACAAGAAACTGGGCCTGGATGGATAATTCCTTAGCTCAGTCATCTCAAAAGATGATATTTCAAATAAATTCCATCTAAAGCTTCAAAAGTTAAAAGATTTACAAAGCACAGCATCACAGCAACTAATATGTTATGAATAAATGAATGAGTCATGGCATCAAAAAATTATCTATTATTCAACAAACAGATAGTCTCTCCAATTGCATGGTCTCAATCTTACTTGCTGATCACAATAATTGTCATCTTTAATTAACTCAATAGAACCAAAAAGCCTGATAAACTAAAAATCCATTTAAGTCTTAAAATTTCATAATTGCCATATCTATGAAAAATCAATAGTCCTGGCCAGTGATGAGTTAATAAAGGGGGATAAATGGTAAACATGAAAAGAACTGTGCTCTGATGTTAATGAAAGTTAAACTCATCATTATTCAAATGCAGCTTGAGTTTACCTGAAAGCTGTGAAGAACCAATCTATCAACGAAGAAGCCATGTTCATGTTTGACACAGATTAGACTCTTGACCCTAGTGTCAACAATGCTCCAACAACTTTCAATGGTACTTTGGTAACAAAGTCATCTAATTTTGAATTGTTGACAATTGTTCAATACTTTTTAAATATTTCAAGTCATGCTAGGCATATTTTCATGCAGTTATTTGTCTTCATACTAATAAATCAATAGTATGTATACATATATTTGTTAATAAATATGTCCATGCTGCACTCAATTCTGATATTTTGCATTTGTTATCTTATTGTACGACTTGAGTCCTTTCATATCTTGTGTATCCTTCATAGTCTAAAAATATCACAGCATCTAAGGGAAATGAAAAAAGGTACAAGGTATAACCCTAACATATGAACTGCATTTAGCAGTACTGATTGGAAGCAGATTTTGGAGAAAATATGGAATGTTCTAATTTAGAGATTAGACATCTAGCACAAATAACAGGGGGCAAAAACAAACAAAACAGATTTCTCAGGAGCAAACCTCAAGTAAGGCTCAAGAGCATTAGTATCATTGTCAACCTCAAAAGGTGTTTCTGGTGTGGGGGGAATAAATCCAATCCAAGAAAGCAATCTCCTAAAGAGCCTTTCGCGCGGACCAACAGGTGATAAAATTCCTTCATATCGTGCTACTGCCCTCTGAGCTGCCAACCCAATAGGAAGTTCTCCATTTGTTAATTGGTTTTCCCCAAGTTGGTCATCTGAAGCATCCTCATCATCACGAAATGATTTCTGAAATAGTGACAATTCCTTCAGCCAAAGCTTCAACTTTTCTGTCCATCTTTGTACTTCGTGTTTCTGACTTGCATTTTCAGTTAACTGCCCAAGAAGAAGAATTAAAAGAATGTTGGAATTTTCATTCTTTATTGAACTTAATTGATTAGATTTTTGATTTAACTAATTGAATGTATATATATAATACCTGTAACTGAAATGTGATCATTTGGGATTAGTCTAACCTTATAGGCCCAATAATGATGCTAGTGTGAATGTGTAGTGCCAATGAATTGATTAACCATGATAGGTGGGTGACTATGAGCCTTGACTAATAAATTCAGGGGCTGAGCCCCCTTTTGTAATGAAAAATTGACCTAGCTCTTCCACCAGAGTTGTCAATAGGGATTAAAGGAGAGAAAAACTGCCCTATGCGTGAACATTTGAGCACACCCAAAAGGTATTAGAATTATGACTATATGGGTTACATAATTCATCTATTCAGAAATTAAATGTCTTAGGTGTTTTAGGTTCAACAATGATCATGGTATAGAATTTTCCAACAAAAACATGTTATATGTGATATTCAGAGTAAAAAACCTTGCAAAACCTCTTCACGGTTCAGAAATAATTTATTGATTTCCACATTAGAGATAAATAAGGTTTTTCTACAGAACATATGTTAAGACTTCCTCTTTCATGCTTAACAAATAAACTGAGAATCAATATCTACTTATGCTGGTGGTGGAAAAGCTAATGACCTCACTTATCCAGGAGCCAAGTTTTCCTAAGGGTTTTGATATAATAAAGAAGATTCGTCGCAGAAGTATAGATTGCAAATAATCCAGTTTTTCAACAATTAATAGGCCCTTCTGCTTCTCAGTTGCGTATCCCCGCCTACAATAGAAATGGTAATATGTTATTCTTCTATGAACAGAAGAAATATCTCAATTTAAAAGTTTACATCACTTCAGCCCACTTCCACCTAGTGAGTCATAAATTATTTTCATCTCAAGTTCTCAATTGTTACTCTAAACAGAAGTTTTAGTTGACTGGAATACAGATTTTAGAGTTCAAATCAATTAAGTCTACTTCCACCTGCAAAAAAAATGCAGATAAAATACACATGGAATTACCTAAATACTATGGCATTAGACTCATATGCTCTCTTCCAATCAACATATATTGGTAAAGTAAGAAGGTAGTCTGTGTTTAACGCAGATGTTAACATCAGATCCCTAGCTGATAGTTCTTCAAATTGCGCATCTGAAAGGAGTTGCATGAAAGTGCGTTGGAAACGGGTGGCGACAGTAACTCTGCTAACAAAGAAACAGTAATTGAATATAGAAGATAATAATAGCACTAAAATATATGGGTCCATTTCTTTTAAACAAAAATGTGCATATTGACATCACGCATGGATAAGCTTCCATCTTGCTTACCCTGGCCTTCAGATTATCGCGTCCTATGGGTTCACTACATAAAACAAGTCAAGATGTACTTCTATTTCTGTCAAGTTCTTTGCTAATTTGTTTATTCTATGCAATTTAGTCCAGTTTTGGATGGAAGGATCCAAATAAGGATCAAACAGCACCTAACTGAAAAATTAGAAGTATCCAATTTAGAAGTAAAAATATAAGAGATGGAAATCAGTTCTTTGAGAAACTTGAAAAACTTAAGGCTACTGGTTCAATACAAATGCAATCAGTCCTTCAAGTTTTTGAGAAAGTTCAACCTTACAATATCGGTTTTCTTACTGAACTGGCTTCTTTCTGACAAAGGTATAAACTTTAATCAAAGAAGTGAATAATGATATACGCAATAATATCAAATTTTGTAAACTGCAATGCTTGCATAATATCACAAGATGCATAATAATCTTAATAGAGTACCTGGACCCTGTATCAGAATCTTTCTTGCTATTTTTCTCCAGAGAACGTAAAATACTTCTCAAGTCCAAACCATTGTAGAAAAGAAATGGCTTTTGCAGTTCAGCCTCAGCTTCCAAACCCTGATAGGCCTCCCTGTCCTCAATTCCAAGTATGCTGCCGTTGCTAATTGTGTCCGACTCATTCTCATTCTCCTCAATTTCCATTTCTGAATCAGCTGAAGTTGAAGCAGTTGAGTCCTCAGTTTCCACTGAATTGCTAACCTGATAATCAGAACGCATCTCTTCTAAGATCCTTTTGTGCTCAGCATGAAGTATAGAGTCTAAGCATCTGCATTTATGCAAAATAGGCACATGATAGGAGTCATGGGGCAATGGGGACAGATAGGACTACAAAAACATCATTAAGATGATTGACAAATTATGTTCCAGTTCTCTTCTCCCGTTTTGTTCTCATTTCAGCATGAAGTTCATGGTAGTGAGTCATAAAATAACTAAATAAAAGGAGTACTCAGTGTCACTACTTGATTTGATCCAAACCACAATGGGGACGGATCAGGAATACAAAAATATCATTTAGATAATTGATAACATCATGTTCGGTTTCTCTTTCTTTTTATTCACACTTCACATGAGAGTTCAGATGCGTAGAGTGAAACATTAAGATATAACTAAATAAAATGTAGTAGTTGCTACTTCATTTGATCCAAACCACATTTTCCTGGTAGATAAGTAGTTATCAGTCACTCCTCAGCACAAAAACAAAATCAATTTAGGTTAATTATTGGATACATACACTTCAAACTCCAATGGCGTTATGGAATTCGAGCATGTACATTTTGAATTAGAGCAGTGAGAAAATAAGGCAGACAAAGACTAAAGGGGAATCTTACGAGGCAAGAAGGCGAAATTGATAGACATCATCATCTTCCTCATCAGACTTAAACATGATAGAAACGAGAGCATCCAAAATCTCTGACTTAGAAACAGGGATGTATTTCTGTCTGGGCACTTGAATTTTAGAAATCCCCATATCATCGTCCTCATCATCCTCATCATCACGGTCCGGTAGGTGTTTGCCCTTGTGATTCTTTCTCTCGCTTGGCTTGACCTGTGCGAACTTCAAATTAGCGGAGCTTTTCGGCTCCAAGGGTTGTGTAGACATATCTCGGAGCCCGGTCGCCAAACAAGAAGGAACCCTAAGGATACTGATAGACGACGAAGTAGCATGTGAAGTGTAGTGGTAAGAGAAGGAGTGAAACAATGCCTGCGATTGTGGAATCGGAATAATAGGGTTTCCCAGTGAGCTCGTGAGAGCTTGCAAACATGCTGACATCAGGACGAATTGAAGCTCAAGAAGAAGAAGAAGAATGATAATGGAGGTGAGCTTCGGCAACTTCAAACAGTTGAAGTGGATGCCTACGAGCCCAATGCCCCCAAATCGCTACGAATGCGAAATCGGATAAGCGAAATTTCTACAAAATGCTATGTACCTACGTTTCAGAAATTAATTTCTACTGATAAGATGAGATTGTAATTTGTATGGACGCCAAAATTGTGCGAAAAATCCAAATATTTCTATATTTTGGTCTTCCTCTTGTTTGTTGATCAAGCCAGGATACGATAAAAGTCTAAACAAAACGCATTACGACATCGTTATCAATGCTTACATATCCGTAAACGTTGATTATTTGGAGCTTATAATCACAAACTATTGAAACTTGCAAGAAAGAGGTGATTTACGTGACTATATTTTCGCCACAGAAGCAGCAACAGTAATTATTGTTTACAAATATTTTATTTCTTTCTATTTGATTTTTGTAACGAGATCGTTGCCGTCATGGCTTTATGGCCACATGGAAATGCTTGCGCCATAAAAGGCAAAAGCTAATTCTTGCTCTACGTGACAACAACCACAAATCCACAATATATCTTTGTATGGTAATATGGTCCATCAACCACGTCAATTAGGTTCAAATTTTTTATTTTGATGTTCCAACTATTTAAATTTTCAAATTTATTCATTTATTTTAGTCTTACTTTTTTAGGCTAAAGTGCACTTTTGGTCCCAAAACTTTGGCAAAGGTCTCAATTTGGTTATATAACTTCTTTTGTTGTTATTTTGGTCCCATAACTTTTGAAAATGTCGCACCGTTGGTCCCAAGCTGATTTTCATCTATTTTCTGTCGTTAAAGATGATCTGACATACTAAGTTGAATGATGACGTGGCAAATATAAGTGAAGTAAATTTAACGGCAAATAATGAATGGAAATCAGCTTGGGTCCAACGGTGAGACGTTTTCAAAAATTATGGCACCAAAGTTGCAACAAAAAAAGTTATGGGACCAAATTGAGACATTTGCCAAAGTTATGGGATTGAATTGAGACTTTTGTCAAAGTTATGGGACCAAAAGTGCACTTTAACCTTTTTTTTATTTACTTTTTTTTTTGGTGAGAAAAGAACGGGCAGCAAGAAACTACACCGGAGCAAGAAACTACACCGGGACAACACGAGGGGTACCAACACCCCTAATATCAGCAAAAAGCAGAGAACTACAACCAGCAGGACGGAAATTGGAGATTTTAATTCCTAACAGAAGAGAATGAGCCAGATTGGCGAGCCAGTCAGCGACGGAGTTTGCTTCCCTGTAGATGTGAGAAACGCTGCAAGTCCAGTCGGGGAGAAATAATAGCTTTCTGATGCGCTGGACCAAACTGTAACAAGGATGAAGGCAATCCAAATCATGTAAAATAGCATTAGCCGCAAAAACAGAGTCAGTCTCGAATATGATTTTTTTGAAATTTAAAGTTCGAGCATTCTGCATAGCGACGAGAATAGCAGTAAGTTCCGCCACATTGATAGAGCAAATTCCAATATTATGAGCAAAGCCAATGATCCATCTGCCACGACCGTCTCTGAGAACACCGCCGCCGGTAGCCCGACCATAAGGAGAAACAGAGCCATCCGTGTTGAAGGTGACCCAATCGGTAGGAGGAGGTTGCCAGGAAACGAGAATCTCCTGCTTCAAGCTCTTACTGCTAAGATCATTACAAGTGGCAGAGTCAATGTCCTTGAGCCAATTTAAACATATGATTTTTATTTTCTTTAGTTTAAAACATAATTTTTTTTATCGTTATTTTTCAATTAAATATTTAATCTAAATGATTTTTAATATATATCTTGATAAAGTAATTATTAATAAAAATATTTTTTTTTAAAAAATAATTATAAGTTTATCTTTAATTTATTAAGAAAAAGATAAAATCAACTCATTTAAAATATATATATATAAAAGGAAAAATACTTATTTCAACTGCTTAAGTAATATACATTATATAAAATTTAAAATTATCTATATATACATTTTGGACTAATAAAAAGTTAAAAATTATAATAAAACCAAAAAAAAAAAAATTGAAGACAGATGAAATTTTGAGTTTTGACTCAATTTTTATTCTCCAAAAAGTTATACTTCCTTCTTACTTTGTATTTATTTTCCATTTAATTAACAAATATATATCGATAATCTTAGGGTGTGTTTGGATTAGAAGTAGGTAATGAAATGATGATTTTATGTAATGAAATGGTAATGACAAAATTATGTAATGAAAATGGTATTTGGATTAGTTTGAGATGTAATGAAAAAAATAAGATATGAAATTATGAAAAANCGCCTCTCTCGTATACCCATATATATACTGGAGGAGAGACCAAAATGTATATTTTTGGCGTCTGAATTATATATTTTATATCATGGACTAAAATGTAAATAACATGAGTTGAATTATTTTATTTTAAATTAATATAAATTATAAATTATATATAGTATAATATAATATGATTATTTATATTATTATAATATAAATAATCATATACACATTGAATTCATTATATTATTATAATATATATACACATTATATATATGTTAAAATATTTTATTTTGGCCGAAATGTATATATAAATATATATTATAATTATAAAATATATATGAAAGAGGGGTGAATAAGAAAAAGAGGAAGAGAAAAAAAAATTGATAAGTGGAGAGAGAAAATTGTAAGTGTAATAAATGAGGGTATTGAAAATTATTATTTTGCTAAATAGTTTTTTTATATTTGTATTAGAGTATAAGTAATTATAGGTATTTGAGTAGGGGTATGTTAGTAATTGAATATGAAATATGTAATGAAATGAGTTTGTAATGAAATGATATTTTTGTAATGACTTTATAATTGCAAAACAAACACCCATATAGCACTGTAGATGAAGTTATGTAATGAAAATATGGATAATAAAAAGATAATGAAGTTGTAATGCTCACCTAAACAGCCCCTTGATTTTATGACTGGATCCACGTGTTAAAGTGTGACACTAAAACCCTCACTCACATTAGAGCCCTCTAATTGTGATATTTGAGTTCATCGCAACGTTCTTCCATCTTCGTCTCCATGGCCACGAATGCCCTTCGTTTTCAAGCACCAATAATTTCCAACTATCCCGTCCGTCGAGTACCGTCGCCGGCGACATGCTATTTCAGACGCCAAACATCTCTTCGAGATCCCCTCAAAATCACGCTCCAAAACCAAACCCTCCCGGCGCGTGACAGAGTAATCGATTTCGGCAAATACAAGGGCAGAATGCTAGGAACCCTACCTTCCACATACCTAAAATGGGTTTCGAAGAATTTGCGAGCACGCGACTTCGAGGACTGGGCGAATCTGGCAGACCAAGTCCTCAAAGACCCGATTTACAAGGACCGCATCGAGTGGGAGTTCGCCGAGAACGTCTTGAACGGAAATCGACCGACGACGGCGAATCTTTCATCATCGCCGTCGTCGTCGGTGGCTGAATTGATGGACATAAGCGAGAGATTCGGCTGGGACAACGACGACAAGGAAGGTTGGGCGAGAATCGAGTTTGAGCTTCTAGGAACTTCGCGAGGAGGCAGGATTCCGAGAATCGAGAAGAGAACGGATTCCGTCGGATACTCACGCGCCGTCACGGCGGCGCGTGGGTTGGAGGAGTTGGGAGGCGGTGGGAAGAGGAAGGAGAGAAGAGAGAGGCAGAAGCAGAAGATGAGGAAAGAAGAAGCTCAAATTCAAACGGAAACGAGTGTTGATTCGGGAATAGTGGAAAAGAGAAGGGGTAGATTTGTAAATGAAACGCGAGGTAACGGCAAGGCGTTACCGTTAACTGATTACTATGAATCTGAGAAGAATGAGATTGGGAGTCCGTTCCCTGGACGGGAAGCGCTGTTAAGGAAGGTGTTAAACCGACGACGTGTCGTATAAAAGTCTTATAATGAATTATTATTGTATTTATCTTTCTTCATGTTCAGTAACCAATCTTTCTTCCTTCATGTCCTATAAAAGTCTTAAAATTTTTTTGAAGATAAAAAATAATTATTTTAACAATTTCAAAAAAATGAACTTAAAATATATTCAAAATTAATTATAATCATGAGTTAATAAAAACAGATTTACACATTTTTTTTTAATTTTCATAATAGATTTTTTCTTTTTTCAATTGAAAAGACAACATTCTGTTTCTTGCTTATATAATAATAGTTATAAAAAACTAAGTCATCAAACAATTTTTTCAAATTTTTATTTTAAAAACTAAACATTTAAAAAGAACAATTTCCAAATATTGGCCCAATACATATATGTACACGAGGCTCGGCAGAATGTTCAACATATACCTCTTAAATCGTGATACATAAATTCATGTGTTCAAAACTACAATTTCTTGTTTTCCTTGTGTTTTGATGGAGAATGAGAAATCCACCAGTTCATTAATAACACTGGAAAAAAAACAAAACATAGCAGCCTTTAGCAACCCAAAATGTAACATGTGATTTTCAATAAGTGAATCCTATCTAAATGTTATTCACATGACTAAACTGTAATGCTTGAGAAAACATGTACTAATAATAATATAAATAACAACAACATAAGGCAGAAATCATTCCTCTAAATAGCATCAAGGTCAAGCATCCTATTAAGAAGCATAAACCAAGTAACGAGAAAATATACAATAAGTATCCATCAGCTACCACTATTCTGATTGCTCAAATGGGACACGGACAAACAACTGTCCATGCAATGTCACCACAGCTGACGTCTGATGAGGATCGATTCTTGACGGCAAGCTCACAACCTACAGCCAAATTGTTTACATTAGAAAGGCAAAAATGATTGTTTAGGGAAGTCACATATTTTGATGAACAAAGCAAAAATGATTGTTTCAGTTCGAATTCAGTGGTACCATGAAGTTGCAAAATATGATCAAAATCAAGTTAAAAGGTTGCTGCAGCCATGAGGGCAAGGGACATTCTTTTCATTGTAGAAGAAAACCAACCTTTTTGAAAGGAGTGACACCCCAAGGATTTTCGGGATGCTCAGGTTCACCACTAATGACCAATCGTCCTGCCGGGTCTGATTGAACACGCACCTGATTTTGAAAAGCACAACAACTATTGCAAATGACATTCTATATTTAAGCTGTAATCAATAATCAACATCATCAAATTAGTTTTTGTTGTAAATTATGCTTTTAGATTTATTGCTTCTTGCATCCATATGTTGGATTACAAACATTAGTACTGATATCAAATGCATGCTAGAATCTAACAAGCCAAAATAGTGAAAATTTTCAACTAACAGATCTTCAAATGTAGAATAACTCAACAATTGCTGATACCCTTATTGGAGAGTATTTCAAAAAGCAAGGGTCTTATCATGTTAGTACACAGTACACTAAGTTTATTATAAATCAAAATAGCTGACAGCACCAGTAAGGTTGCCAATTCGCTATGAATCTGACCATGGCATCAAAGAACACATACAAATCCTGATAATCAAGCCTTTTTATAGGGCTGAAGGAGATCTTGTTTTTTCAGTTTTTTATGCAATTCATCAATTTTCAATCTCTCCTCACACCCTTCAAAGAAGTGGGGGATAAGATGTGAAGTTCAGGAGTTTTGTTTATGATAACAGATATCAATGCACAGGAGTAAAGAAATACCAAGGAGAATATTTGTTGGTTACCTCTTCCCGCAGAAGGCCAGGAACTAGAGCATAGACCTCGAAACAATCTTTCTGTACAAAAATATCATTTTGGTGAGTAGAATGCATACACAGCTTCACTTCCAATTGAAGATGATAGAGAAACGTACAGTTTTTTGAACATTGATTTTTACCCAATCAGCAGGAGGCCCAATGTCAACAACTGCTGTATCCAATCTGGCCGGTCATACATATCATTATATCAACACAGAAGAAAAATCGATTAAGTTAACTAAATTATGAAAGTACAATATCTAATCAGGGCATGGATTGATGACACATCTGATGAACAATCAACTACAAATATATGAGTATGCAAGTATAGATCACACAATAGATAAGTAACAGTTTGTTCAAAAAAAAAAAACAAACAAGAAGTAACAGTCATCTTAACTGTGGCTTAGATGGTTTACTGCGTGCTGCTTTAACTGCATTATCCATGTAAGATGGTTTCTTCCTCTTAAGTAAATCTGATCCAAGAAGGGGAAACAATCCAAAACTGTAGAGTTTAGGAACCCTTAGGGCATAAAAGAAACACAAAAACGTAGGTTTCTTGAACTGGGCAGCAAGAACACCAAAAACAGAGAATATAGAGAAGAAAGACTAAAGTGCAAGAAGAGAGAAGAGAGACAGATTTGAGGGGAAAAAATTCTGATTTTTATTCCACCAATAATGGTCTGAAATCTACACTACTTGCTGAGAAGCAACAGCCAGATATTTATAGAAAATACCTAACTAATACAAGTGCAAAACACAAAATGCACAAAACTGAATAACAGAAAAACTAACTAACTGACTAACCAAATCAGTTAGTAAACTAAACTGAAATGTGGCAAAGAAAGGAAAGAATAACAGTCAGACAGTTATTCTTTAAAAGCTGAAGTTGCCACTGAAAATGCTATGCTGGATTTTCCACTAAACCAGTGTGGACACCTAAACTAAAAAGCTTAACTAAAAACAATACAACAGAAAAATAATATGGAATTGTTGCCAAAAAATATAACAAAAACTGAGAATCATTTACTCATTTAGCATCTAAAACACAGTAAAAAACCACAGCTAGGATGAAAGAAGCATACTGATGCTTTTGAGCTGCTTTTCCCGTTTCTGCATGGGCATAGAAGTCCTATCCTAAAGAAAATATACCACATGGTTATATTACCATGAATATACCAAGCACACAAACTAATATCAGGGAGAATATGAACCAGAACTTGAAATATATACCAGACCTTAATAATGGGGTCACTAACTTCACCATTACCAAGAAGCCGCTGTGAGTGCCAACCTTGCATAGCCCGTGCTGCAGCATCTCTCCTTGCTCTACCTGATGCTGAAGCCTGATTACACTCATTAGGTAAGAAGAATGGTAAGATATAAATGAGGACAATGAACATATTAATAGTTCCACTCTGACAATTCATGCAACTAAAGGTGGAACTTCAGTGGATTGTATGGAAGGGCAAACAATCTAATAATTTTCTAATTTTTGTTCTGGAACTTTTACATGAGAATTAACCTCAAGTTGATGATATCCGTCCACACTTGAGCATTGTAAAGGTAAAGCTTTTATTAACTCTAAAGTGATTTGCACTCAGTTAAATAGTACAAACTCTTTCTTGCTACAATAAATAAATAAATAAATAAAAACAAATAAATTTACAAACTCCAATTAAATTCCATGTTGTAGGCTGTAGTATGATACTAAATAATAAATCTGGTGGCATGCCAAATGGAGCTGTACAATAATTCCCATTTTATTTCAGAGCCTCCATACATGATGGTAACAACAAAAGTCTATTTAAGTAACCAGAAAAGGTTTCCACCTGCACATTCTCATAGTGATCATGCTAAGATACTAGATACAGAAGCTCACAAAATACCTGATTTTCAATATTTATAGACTCTGAATGAGGAGGAACTGCCACAGTAAGTTCACCACCGATAGTTTTATGCCTTTCATAATCGAGAAGAGCCTGGTATAGCATATTAGAATCAGCATAAGGTTGCAAGTGATTATTAAATAGTCAAAAATAGACGTGAATAAGGCTCCATCAGAGTGTAATTTCATATGGACAATTTGTGATTCAATCATTAGATATTATGAAAATTGCAACTGTGGACCAAAGGAGCCAACAGGCAACAACTCTTACTGAAGTGCAGGTCGAACATGGTCATCAGACAAGGGAAAACTTAATATGCATAAGTAATAAAACAGACAAAAGACAATTACAAATCATTAATCTAAGACCACCTTTTCATAAAAACCTCTAAATGTCCATGAAACAGTCGTGCATGTTCTGCAAAAATTTTAGAAACAGAAACAGATTACTGTGCCATAAAAAAAATAGATGCCATCTTAAAATTTTAAAAAGGCATTACTATGGAAAATACAGTATATGGGAAATGAAGTTCATATAAACAAGTCCAAGTGCACGAGTTCCTTACTTTGGAGGTTTGAAAGATTCTCCCACTTGCCGCCATAACTTGCACGTTGTTACCTATAAATAAACATAAGCCAATCAAACATATGTCCTGCCGACAATGAAATTTATTGAAGAATTACAATATATCTAATATTCAAATGTAACTCTGAAAGTGAAGGGACTTCCTATGTTGTAAACTTTTAGGTGCATTGTCATTCATCATCGAATCAAATGGAATACTTGTAATGTTAACAAAACTATATTTCAAAAGGCATTTGATATGCCATCTATAATTATCAAACCTTGACATGTTTCATGAAGCAAAATGGTTTTTTTTTCCTATTTGTAGATTTCAAGAGGCATTTGATATGGAACTTAGACATCCCAGACTACCCAAGTCCCTATCCTATATAGATTCTACAACTCAGAAAGGGTTCTCCAAGGCACTTAATTAAAAAATCTAGTTTTTCCTTTTTCCCCTGACTATCATATAGTTCGGAATGTTCTTCGTTTGACCAATTGAAGAAAACAGAAGCTGAGATCTGGATTTCCACTATCAGATTGTGATGGACCCTAACTATTTGACACAGCTTATCAGCAATTGTTTGAACTGTAGAACTATGAGATTCATCTTTATAGGATCAAATTGCACTGATTCACGCAATTTAGCCATCAATTCGTGTAATTTTCAATTGATCCTGATAATATCCCAAAAGTAAACACCATTAAAAAATTAATAAAATACAAATATCTTTAGTACTCATGATTAGCAATGTCAAGAGAAAATGGCTACAAAAAAACTGCAATAGCGCTTTGAAGAAAAATATAAATATACCTTATCATAGCCACCCAATCTGGTTACGGCTCTCCACAACCTTATATCCAACAATTAGGCATGAAGGCAACATGATAAAGTTTCAGAATGAAAATTACACCATAACAAAACAAAATGTATAGAGTTAAACAGGACAAACTTACTTTAAACAATTAAGCCCCTCTCCATAGAACTTGGGAGGTTTAAATTCCATGCTTCTTTCCCTAAAGAAATTCTCAAGCTCCTTCATAAAAGCTGACTGCTCCATTTCTGTTCCTGACTCATTCCCGTCATAGTCAACATCCAAAAAAGAGTGCTTTGTGTTCGAAATCCCGTTATCAGCAGGAGGGGCAGGTACCTCCTCATTCACCTTAGTCTTAACTGTGGCAGGTAGCTCCTCATTCACCTTAGTCTTAACTGTGGCAGGTAGCTCTTCATTCACATTCTCAATTTCAGCTTCAGTATCCGCATGAATAGCTTGTGGTACAGTAGGTTCATTACCAGTGACGGGAATAGAGTCACCATTGTCACAAGTTTTGCCCGCAGGTACTCCACAAGCTTCAGGCTTTACGTCCACAACTATTTCAGCAGTATCAAGAATTTTTTCACCAACAACAGTATCACTCTTGATGACTGCATTTGTCAGAGGAAGTTCTTTGAATTCACTCTTCACATTTGAAGTGTCTTCTGAGACAGTTTCAACCAAAACTTGAGCATTGGCTTCTGATGGGACAGAGCATAGAGAATTTTGAACTTCTGCCATGGACCCTGGTTCCAGATTTTTAACTTCAGCAGGTGCCTCGACTTTGACATTTTCAACATGATTTGAAGTTTTCTCAACTTCGAGTTGAACCGGAGCATCAACCAACTGTTTGCTTTCATCAACACCAACTGGCAGATTCTGGCCAGCTTCCTCGTTATCTATGGTAGTACTCATCTCCAATTTTCAGCACGCATTAGAAAACACAACCTCCTACACCAGCATATACAGAAACATGAGAGCACTAACCAAAAACCCCTTTTATCTCCTTTTAAGTTGTTGAAGCTAAACCCTAGACTGTTACACATTTTTTTCAGGTAGACGTAACCATTTATTTATAACCTTAGAAAAATGAAACAGAACTCTACGACACACCGAGAACCTCAAAAACTCATGAATTTCTAGACATTAATGGGTTTTCGTAACCCACATTTCAAATTGTAAATTGCAGGAAAAGGGGAAAAATAAGGAGGGACATGAGTAACTAAATACCTGTAGTAAAATTGAAGGCTGAAAGAACAACAAAACCCTAAAATCACAATTCCAGTTCGATTGAATTTTATAAACCATAATAATTTAGCCCCTTCTCGGCTTCTCGTTTGCTCTCCCACTGATGTATATAGTTCAGAGCAATTTTTAGAATTATAAATTTTCCGGCCGACGCTTTGCTTACGCTGACAGGCGACAAGTGACAAGCTAGCTGCTTTTAGATTACGAACACAATGAGACGCTGTAAAGTGCTGTTGTTGTTTGCTATATTTTCATGTAACACAACAAAAGAAAAAAAAAAAAAAGACAAATCTACATCTACATCTACAATCTACGATATCCATCAAAACAATGTTGTGCTTTGCCATGTGTTATAATTTTAGGAAGAGTTCATTTCTCCCTTTTTCCCACTAGCTGACATCTGTCTTTTTTTCTCCTACCTGAAGTTTAATTTTTGGGCCTCAAATTTTTGGGCTCAAATTTAAAATGGCGCCATTATTTCAATCTACATCTACAATTCCCAATCACTAAGTATCCGCCACGTGTCGCCTTCCATTTCCATCATCACCATCTCACCATCTCAACCTTCCATTTCCATCATCACCAACTGACCATCTCATCCAAAAACCTTCGATATCAGCATTCACGATTTTCCCCCTCCATTTTTCATCTCATTCTTCCATTTCAATTCTACCTCTTCAATGTTGCGATTGGCATCAAAACAATGTTGTGCTTTGCCATGTGTTATAATTTTAGGAAGAGTTCATTTCTCTCTTTTTCCCACTGGCTGACATCTGTCTTTTTTTTTCCTGCCTGAAGTTTAATTTTTGGGCCTCAAATTTTTGGGCTCAAATTTAAAATGGCGCCATTATTTCAATCTACATCTACAATTCCCAATCACCAAGTATCCGCCACGTGTCGCCTTCCATTTCCATCATCACCATCTCACCATCTCAACCTTCCATTTCCATCATCACCAACTGACCATCTCATCCAAAAACCTTCGACATCAGCATTCACGATTTTCCCCCTCCATTTTTCATCTCATTCTTCCATTTCAATTCTACCTCTTCAATGTTGCGATTGGCATCAAAACAATGTTGTGCTTTGCCATGTGTTATAATTTTAGAAAGAGTTCATTTCTCTCTTTTTCCCACTGGCTGACATCTGTCTTTTTTTTTTCCTGCCTGAAGTTTTATTTTTGGGCCTCAAATTTTTGGGCTCAAATTTAAAATGGCGCCATTATTTCAATCTACATCTACAATTCCCAATCACCAAGTATCCGCCACGTGTCGCCTTCCATTTCCATCATCACCATCTCACCATCTCAACCTTCCATTTCCATCATCACCAACTGACCATCTCATCCAAAAACCTTCGACATCAGCATTCACGATTTTCCCCCTCCATTTTTCATCTCATTCTTCTATTTCAATTCTACCTCTTCAATGTTGCGATTGGTACGACATTTGCAGTGATATTCCATCGTCATCTTCATGTTCATTGGTTATCTTTCATCGTCTGCGGCATTTTCATCTCATCCTCAATAGTTTGGTATACATTTCCCAATCTCCCAACATTGTCTGTTTCTCTGAATATATATTGTTTCATGAGCATGTTAATTTGGATATATATAGGTAAACATCTCACACAATATATATTGTTCATGCGCATGTTAATTTTTATATAAATCCTTTGTTCATATTTGTGCCTCTAAGGTGTTTGAAGAAAAGCCTAAATGAACTTAAATTTCAAATTGTCAGAATGTATTTTGTTCTCTTGAGCCTATTGAGTTTGTTAATGCTAACTTTTTTTCCCCATAAATGCAGAATTCTGATTTTGAAGCCTTATTTATGGTTAAGTTGGTTTTATAGTTGTTTTCTTCATGTAACTCCATTGCCGGTATGAGTCAAACATAACTTCGATGCCTTGCAGATTACCTAACCTTTTTCACCCATGGATAATATTTTAGCTTCTGTTTTATATTAATTGGTGGGATGATTGTTAAAGGTAAATTGTTTCCATCCAGGTTATATTTCTGCAATTGTTGCACGTAGTTGGAGTGTCTTGATCAAATCTGTTTTCCTAATTAAAGTGCTGGCAAAATCATTCCAAGATATACTCCCATACCCTTATCTAGAGTAAGTGTACTTGAGAATGCCTAAAGTTCTACCTCAACACTTATAAGATACTATATGCTACTGTTTTCATTGTCATTGTATTAAAGGCTGACAATTAGCTTATCTTGACAATTAGCAATAATGATAATTTTATCATGATCTATCAATTTTTCATCAATCTGAACATCTCTCTCCCTCACCCCCCTTCTCTTCAATATTTTATTTAACTTATTAAAAGTCATGCAAAATCATTCCAAGATATACTCCCATACCCTTATCTAGAGTAAGTGTACTTGAGAATGCCTAAAGTTCTACCTCAACACTTATAAGATACTATATGCTACTGTTTTCATTGTCATTGTATTAAAGGCTGACAATTAGCTTATCTTGATAATATTGAATCCGTTGCAACTGATATTGCTTTCTTGCCTTTTGAAATCAGGACACATTTTACTTTATTTTATCTTTTATTATGATTCCTGTTTGAATCCTATTTTTATATATTTGAGCTTATTCTGTTTGAATCTGAAGTATAGATGTTTATTTACCATTGCATCTGTCAAAGTAATGGTGGATGATAAAGAAGGATCATGGAAAAACACTAGCAGGCAGACATTTTGAAAATGGAGGGAAAGATATTGAGGTCAAAGTTGGCTTTAGCATTAGTTAGCTTAAGCCTAAGAAGCATGGACACTTCATTTTGAGGCCGTGTCGCCGTGTCAGACACGTGTCAGTGTCCGACACCCGTACGACACCGACACGACACATATTCATAAATTTTAAAATATAAATCAATTTTTTGTGACTTTAGCATGACATATAAGAGAAAATAATAATATATATGACATATATTATGAATAAAACTTGTAATTTTTAACTTTTTCATTAAAAATTATGAATATTTAATTATTTATATATATAAATATATGACGTGTCGTGTCGTGTAATTTTGAGAGTTTAGCGTGTCGCTGTGTCCGTGTCCGTGTCGTGTCCCGTGTCCGTGTCAGTGTCCATGCTTCCTAGGCTTAAGCATTACCATTATTAAACATTAGTGCTGTTTCGCATATGCTCTTTGTTCTATTATTTGATTTATATGATTAAGAACATGATCTATATGTTGTAAAGCACATAATTTTTTGATGTAAATATTAGTCTAAAGCACAGATTTTGTCAATTGTCTGTGAAGCAATTGAATTAAGAAGTAGTGGTTAACAAGGTATTGAATTGCAACCACAAGACACTTTATATGAATTGCCACCATTTGATGAGGTGAGGTATCTCTGTTGATTGTTGGTTCTAAACCCTTGGTGCTAATGACTTCTTTTTTCTCTAATTATATTCTTTTGTGTTTATGTTATCCTATGAAGACCTCAGTATTTTGCATGTCATCATGGATACTATAAATTAAACACTATATGTTCTTAGGTATAGCAATAATGATAATTTTATCATGATCTATCAATTTTTCATCAATCTGAACATCTCTCTCCCTCACCCCCCCCCCCCCTTCTCTTCAATATTTTATTTAACTTATTAAAAGTCATGCATACAGATAATTCTCACTTCTTAGTCTTAATATAAGGTTAGATGAGTAAATTGATTATTCCTTTGTGTCTTTGGTGCTGATATGGAATTGGAGTCATGCGGATTTTTTCCGATTCATTGCTCTACTGAATTTAGCGTCTTAGTCACTCAAGTCATGGAAGATGGAAAACAAGCAAGACAGAAGCGGCGAATTATCAGGCTTCAAAAGCGAGCAGAAGCGCACCAAGGTACTAATATTGCCTCTATTTGCTCTAATGTTGTTTAATAGTTACAGATAGATCTGCCTATTTGCTTCAATGACAGTTTAAATTTAAATTGAGAACAGATGTGTGACTGACATAGTTATATTGCCTATTAACAGCTTCAATTCCTTTTGAACTACCTTCTATTCCTAACACATCTACTACTGGCATAACAAATTACTCATCACCACCACCAAATACAATCAAAGGTACTATTCCATATATACTTTTTCATTGCATTCTATAATTTGATTCTCACTGACTACTCTCTTCTGCCAAGCACAGAGTTCAATGTTTTTAATGAAAAGTGGACTCAAATTTCACCCTTTGCTGCTCCAAACTTTACAGCATCTCCTCTGATGTCATTAACTGGGACATCAGAGGAATCTTCAACTCAGACCCCACTTTTAAATTTAACTAGTGCAAGATCAAATAGAGGTACATAGTATTGTTATATTTTTCTAAATCTTCTTCATTGTCATTAGATGACTATTGATACAATTCTAATTCCAATTGTTCATTTGTGCACACAGGACAATGTAGTAATTCAAACTCTAAATCAACTTTTCGTGATTTGTTGAGTATTGACAACCCAAACAGTGATCAAATCCCTTTTGGAGGCAAAATCATAGTATTTGGTGGTGATTTTAGGCAAATTCTCCCTGTGATTCCTAAAGGATCAAGATCAGACATTGTCTATAATTCCTTGAACTCTTCCTACATTTGGGATCACTGTCAAGTTTTAACATTATCCAAAAATATGAGACTCAAGTTTGATAAAACTCATAATACATAAGAGTTACAAAAGTTTGCTGCATGGATTCTCAATGTTGGTGAAGGAAAAGTAAATGAACCTAATGATGGAGAAGTTGAAATTCAAATTCCAGAGGACTTATTGTTAACAAATTTTACAGATCCCTTGCATGCGATAGTGTCTAATACATATCCTAACTTGCACTAAAGATTTAATGATCCAGAGTACTTAAAAGACAGAGCTATACTTGCTCCTACCTTGGAAGCTGTAGAAAAAATTAATGAATTTGTCTTAAGCCAAATTCCTGGGTCTGAGAGGACATATCTAAGCTCAGATTCAGTTTCCTTCTCTACCAATGATGACAATCTTTGACATTCATTATATACAACAGAATTTCTAAACAGCATCAAATGTTCAGGACTTCCAAATCACAAATTGTGTCTAAAGATTGGTATTCCAGTTATGCTACTGAGAAATATTGACCAATCTTCAGGCCTCTGTAACGGCACTAGATTAATTGTAACACAATTAGGCACACATGTGATTGGCGCCACTGTAATGAATGGAAATAACTTTGGGCGACAAGTCTTCATTCCTCGGATGAATTTAAGCCCATCAGATACAAAATGGCCATTTAAGCTCCAACGAAGACAATTTCCTTTGTCAATATCATATGCCATGACCATCAATAAAAGTCAAGGCCAGTCATTGGAAAATGTTGGACTATATCTTCTAAAATCAATCTTCACTCATGGCCAATTATATGTGGCTATCTCAAGAGTGAAGAGTAAAAATGGTCTGAAAATTCTTATGCATGACAAAGAAAATTTGCCAATGAATGTGACAAACAATATCGTTTACAAGGAAGTTTTCCAAAATATTTGTTAATTCATCGGCATGATAATCAAGCGAAGGTAACTTTAATGTTACCTTAACTAACTTTAATAAAAAAGAAATTAGGCATTTTAACTACGTATTTAAGGTCAAAATCGCTAGCACCTTAATCATCATTATATTCTAATTACAAACTTAGTTAGTACTTTTTTAATATTTTAACACATGATCCTTTCATTGTTGACATTTTTTCTCCTCTTTGCAGATTAGAAAGTTGAAGCAATGCTCTTCTTCATGAAATATATATATGTTAAAANAAGTGATATTTTTATAATGACTTTATAATTGGAAAACAAACACCCATATAGCACTGTAGCTTAAGTTATGTAATGAAAATTGGGATAATGAAATTGTAATGAAAAGATAATGTTAAACCAAACACACCCTAAATCACTTTAGTGATTAAAATTTTCAACAACTCAAGAAACAAAATTTCCAGACTAGAAAGCACCATATAGAATTATATATGTCACAATTATCAATTTTAACTTTTAACAACAATTTTAGCACCTTTTTAAGAATTTTAGAACCTTTTGAATTAATTAGTATTTCAAATAATAGTTAATTAATTAATGCTAATCCACACAGAAAATTATAATCTCTCCCACTTGGATAACATTAATTAATTATTGAATTGGTCCACAAAACTGAACTAAGCAATTAATTATATCAAAACAGATTGCATTAACAAATGACACGCCGGTTTGGATCAAAAAAAAAACAAATGACACACCGATAGAGTATGACCACTGTCAATACAATTTTTGGTCCACAAAATAAAACAACTTTGCAATCAGACCCACGATAGGTGAGCACTCAATCACAAGTTGTAAACAATGTCAAACTAATTTCCATAACCAAGAATTTCCAAAAGTTTGACCAAAAGGGCCTCAAAAATAATTTTGGGCATAAAACAACAATTTAAGTGCATATTATTAGGTCAAAAATATTTGATATACCAAACCACAATATTAAGGAGAGAGGCAAACATATATGGTCAACAATAATCCAAAAAATATGCACAAAAAATTTTCAAATCAAAATTCTAATAGTACGTACACCAAAACTAATGATTAGTGTTATGGAAATTACCCAAAAAAAATATTTCGGGTGCTCGAAAAATTCAGAAAAAAAAATCCCACTAAATGAGAAATCAAATTTTTGAGCAAGTATCCCAAAATGGGTTTTAATTGGGCATTTAAAAAAAAGCCACAACTTGCGAATAACTTCGTTTGCAATTACATAATTGGATAACCAATAAACAAAATATGTATTCACAAAAAAAAAAACCATGATATGATTGGCACCCTAAATCAAGAGCCCATGTACGAAGTGTCACGCCTCAATTTTTATTTTGCAAATTTTTATTAATGCAAAGGGCCCAAATGAAAATTGCACAAAAAGAGTGGACCAAAAATGCAAAATGCACCAAAAGGAAGGCAAAACGAAATGGACCGCGAAGAACACTGTTCTTCTTCTTCCTCTCACGCAGGTTACTGTTCATCCGCCATTGTTGGTCCGATTTTGAGCTCGTTTTGATCAGATCTCGCATGAGTTTTGATGGTTTCATGATTCTAACTCAATTCCATGAATTGATTGCAAAAGATCAAGCTGAAAAACGCCTCAAAAACTAAGAAAAACGAACCATGAACCCTAACTTGGACCAAATCGAAAAAACCACCAAATCGAGCTTATTTCACAAAATTTTCGGAGGGCTAATGATCTCAGTGTGCCGAAAAACAAAACCCATAAACTATGTGTAACAACAAACTGAAACAAACACGAATCGAAGCTTAAAAAGTTCGAAAAAACGCTATGGTAAATGGGTTTTCGATTTTCACCCCAAACAAGCTCCAATCCAGAGATTTTTGCATGTTATGTGTTCATAATAACGTGATAAACAAGACCCTTGAATCGATTTTCGAAAACAAACAAGAATCAAAAGATTCAAGGACCAAAATGCACGAAATCGAAAATATTAAACATTCGAAATCTGGAAAAATACATGTTCATCGCAGTAACTTTAATACATGAATTTTTCTAGCACAACGCATATTTTTTTGACACATAATATATCAAATCGAATCTTATCTTATCCAGAGAGGAGTAAAAGCCCTAAACATAATATCACCAAAAAGTCTACATTCGATTCAAAAAAGGGACTCAAAGCTACGAATTATTATGTAAATAATTGCAAAATAAAAAACCTTGATTCAAGATCCAACACCCCAATTATAGTAGGCTATACCAAATGTAAGTATAAACAGTGAGCGGAACCAACTTTAATCGAGCTAATTGAAATGCTGAAACATTGAAACTAAAAATAAGAGAGAGCGTACTTGATTTATTAATCTTCAGATTCAAACTCCGAGAACTAGGTCTTCCTCTCTATGCCCCTAGCTTTAGTTATTTACCCTTTTATTTTATTAAACAAAAAAATACTTTAAACAATTAATGTGAACCAATATATATATATAATATAATTTTTCTAACAAGATATCCATCCTAGCAATGCTTTATTTGAAAATCAAACATCTTTTGATAATAGAACAAAAATTGAAGTTGAAATAAAGAAAAGTAGAAAACTAATAAAACAAGTCATAAAATTTAAAAGCAATAAAAATATTTGTAACATTAATATTAATTGTACCCTTCATTTATTTCTCTATTTCCTTTCCTTAAAAAATTAAAAAAAAAAAATTAAACTTTCCAAATAAAAAAGTATAAACCCTTTTCTTTACATATATATATACTAGGGGCTTTGCGTGCCCTAACGGGCACGCAAATATGTATGTAGAATAAATAAGGGACTAAATTGTTAACTTAGTAAAGAAAGAGAGACCAAATAGTAAATTTTCTCTTATTTTTAATTTCATATATTATAGTTTTAAACATGGACGACCAGAAGGGGTGGAGCCATATAATATAAGATATATATATATATATATATTTTTTCGCATTCCATTCAATAATTGGAAGACACCGTCAAAGTATACCCACACTACTGCTTAAGGAATTTGTTCCATAATATTAAATTTACGTGTAATTTCAGAAATCTCTAACAACAATTTTCTCAAAAAAATTAAATATGTAAAAGGTATTAAAAAAAGTCGGTCACATAATTTTGGGTTATAGGAAATTTTGTCATTTTTCATCAAAGAAACCAAACAATAATAAAAAAAGATGCACATAAAATGCCTTCCCATGCCCATTCCATATGGGAATAAAGTCATGATAAATTTTAAAAGACTAATTTATACTAGAAAATTATATTTACAAATCAAAAGATAAAGAGGTATATTTCTTGGAAAAAGTTGTAGATACTCCTTGAGGGAATATCGACAATTCTTCAAAGAATTAAAAAAAAGGTAATTCTTTTTTTTTTTAATATTTTTGTCACAAATTTTTTTAACAATAAATTTGTTTGACTCATTTATTTTTATTTTACGATTAATTATACAAAAATATATATTTAACATTTTGATCAATATTGTCAAAACCAAATTTTGTAGTGAACCGAAAAAATATTCAATTTATGATGTGATCAGTTTAACTAATTGAACAAATAGTTGAACTAAATAATATAAAAAAAATACTTATTAATTATTCTAAATAAAAGTAATATGTGAAATATGAATACTACAATAATAATCATATCATAGTGGATAGTTATAAATTGACAATTTATGAAAATTAATTCATCTTTACAATATATAATAATTTAGATAGATAAAGAGATTAATATTAATAGTAAAACAATTTTTGAGAGACTAAATGAAAGAGGAAAAATATTTTTAAGGACTAAATTGAGAAAAAATCTTTTTAAAAGACTAAACTAAAAAATATTAATATATGAGAGGCCAAAATATAAATGAGATGAAGTCAAAACAATGATGATACAATGCAAAAGCCTCATATTTCATATTCACTTGGTTACTTTTTATTTGGATTTACAGAGTTGGTCCATTCATAAATTCAATTTAAAGGGAAAATGATTTGGATTGTCCCGATTTTTAACGGTCCAACGGTTGAACTCGATTCAACATTTTAATTATTTATTTATGGTCAAATTTGATTCAATTCTCAAAATGGTTTTTGGTCGAACGAGACCGCTTTCTTCTTTAGTTAGCTGTTGTATTAATCGGACTGTCTGAGCAAGTTCGGTCCAAACAACATTTATTCTGATAAGTCATGTATAAATTTTTTTTATCATATTTTATATATTTATTGAAATTTTATAATAAAATATAGAATAAATTATACTTTGGTACCTTGTGGTTTAAAAAGTGACATTCTAGTATCCTCTAATATTCTCCGTTAACGTTTTGGTACCTTGAGTTTTAATTACGTTAAAAAATTAACAGAAATTGGCACTTATGGGGCTATTTTGTAATTTTAACCAACTTTGGGGGATAAAAGACAATTTTAATGCACGAAAAGAGGCTGAAATTACTTATACACCCGAAAATATTTAAATCTATTCAAAATAGTTGTTAAAAACACAAAATTCTGGAAATATAATTTCTTAACAAAATTTATTTCATTGGATTCATGACGATGAATAGTTTCTAGATTGCATTTGTTTTTGAATACATTCTCTATCAATTATTACTTCTTACTCAAAAGTGTTATATTATAGCGTCAAAATAAAAAGTCACGTGGAAATTTTTAACTCCGTTTGCTCTCATATTTTTATCACAAGCTTATAAAAATACTAGGGGCTTTGCGTGCCCTGACGAACATGCAAATATGTATGTAGAATAAATAAGGGACTAAATTGTTAACTTAGTAAAAAAAGAGAGACTAAATAGTAAATTTTCTCTTATTTTTAATTTCATGGACTATAGTTTTAAACATGGATGACCAGAAAGGGGTGGAGCCATATAATATAAGATGTATGTCTCAAATATAACAATTAAAATTTTAAACTCTCGAGCTTACTAATTTCTAAAAATTCTAAACTAAAAACTCCTAATACTAGCTTAAATGTCTATCTAAAATACTAAAGACCCCTAATACTGCTCTAATTTCTCCAAAACTACACTCTAAAATTTTGGATCTTACACTAGACATGACTAGACCTGATCATGAGCCCGAAAGCCCGTCCGGCCCGATTTACCCGGCCCGAAAAAAATGAAAAGGAGCCCGAAAATAAAAGCCCGAAAAAAAACGAGCCCGAATTTTAAAAAGCCCGTTTTAATACGGGCCGGGCTCGGGCTTTTTTTCTAGCCCGGCCCGAAAGCCCGGCCCGTATTAATATATATATATTATATAATACCAAATTACCAATACCTAAATAAGTAAATATATAATCATATAAATATGATTAATGAATTGAAACAGTCATGAATAAGTTTAGCCGAAATTTTTTTTT
>QANZ01029687.1:206798-221940 GCA_003254925.1 Chamaecrista fasciculata | reverse complement strand
ACGGACACAGCGACACGTCAAACTCTCAAAATTACGTGACACGACACGGCATATATTTATATATATAAATAATTAAATATTCATAATTTTTAATGAAAAAATTAAAAATTACAATTTTTATTCATAATATATGTCATATCTATTATTATTTTCTCTTGCCTATCATGTTAAAGTTATAAAAAATTGATTTATATTCTAAATTTTATGGATATGTGTTGTGTCGGTGTCATACGAGTGTCGGACACTGACACGTGTCTGACACAGCGACACGCCTTCAAAATGAAGTGTCCATGCTTCCTAGACTACAATATACACAGATTGAGCAAAATGCGTCTACTAGACCTTGAGACTTAATCATAATTTCTCTTATTTTTTAAAATAAATTTAGTATAATTAAATATACTAAATTTAATAATTTTTTATAATTTAGCCATATTTCATTAAATTAAATATACCAAAATTGTTTGTTTACTGCGTTTGGAAATCCAAAAGTAAAAGAAGAAAACATTCATTTAAGAAAAAAATAATTAAATAACTAACATTCCGTTGTAGTCTAGTTGGTTAGGATACTCGGCTCTCACCCGAGAGACCCGGGTTCGATTCCCGGCAACGGAAATAATGTTTTAACTTTTTGCATTTTCGTCCCTTTTTTTTTTCCTCGAGAAACTTTTGCGCGGTTTTCCCTCTGAAATCTGAATGCCTCACTTCTGATGATATTCTTTCTCTGTACGATGACACTTTCTCTTGTCCTCTACTGTTACACACACACCTTCTCTCTCTCTCTCTCTCTTATTCTAGCTTCTCGCCTTTCCTGCTTGCATTACGGAAAACTTCAATTTTTATTCTCTCAATGACCATTTTAACGCCAAATACATCCTTTTTTTAATATTAAAAAAAGGGGTAATCAGACAAAGCAATCAGCGTGCTCGCTGCCTTCACTGCTCACATTTATTGCATTTTCTTCTCCCTTTTTTCCCAACACTTTGCTGTTCCGTTCTCTCTCTCTCTCTCTCTAGGGTCTCTCTTCCAAAAGCTGTTTGCTTTCTTCTTCCTTGGCCTTTGGGTTTTTCAGATGTCACATTGCCCATCACTCTTACAATCTCTTCTTCACTACTCTCATCATAACCCATAAGGGTTTTCTTCAATCAATGAAAGTATAGTCAAAATCGCTTCTTTGTGATGATAGGCTTTCTGGGTATCTCATTACTTGATTGCATGCGCTTTTTCCTCTTTCTATTCTCTGTTTGAATTGGCGAGGAGAGAAAAAAAAAAAGAAAAAGAAATCACCCAGTTGGCGGGTAGTGGCAATTTTTGTTTTTTGAGGCGTCATCATCAGTGTCTGTGGTAACCACTTTTGCTGTTCAGAAAGAAAGATCCTTCTTTTGGTTTTTGGTGTGTTTGATGATGTTGCCAAAGGAAGTGGCTTTGAGCGCTTTAATGTAGGAAGAATCGAATCTGCGAGAGCTTGGCGTCGGTGATTCTGATCTCTGCTAATGCTATAGTTAAACAAAACCTTCCATTCTCTGCACATTTTTTAAAAGGTATCGCACTCTATAGCTAGAAAATACTCCCGAAAGTACTTTCCTTTTCATCAGCATTCTATTTGAGAGAGAGCACATTATGCTTTTGAAGAAATCTCCTTTCATTTCTGAGATGGGTATCTTCGTTATGCATCTTGAATCCCCGTCTTTTTCTTCTTTTTAATGGAATGTTCTTTCTGTGATGTATGCTTATTGCTTCCTAGGCTTGCAGATCAAAGGCTTAATATATAACCATAGATCCTTAGGTTTATGCCTATAAGGTTGTCTGAGTAGAACTAAGAGCAAGAAAAAAAAAAGCTCCTTTCTTTATTCTTTCAACGGCTTCGGCAAAATTATATCCTTTGTTGTAAAATCCCCTTGATTTGAACTTTTTGATAGTAGAATCGCACAGTTTCAACAGAAAGTAGTTTTTTTTAGTTTGAATAATCACCCACTTACTGTTTTGAGGTGATTGTAGGTTTTAACTGAAGAGACGGACCCACTATTTCATAGATTGGGTGTAGCAGAGCTTTCGTTTTTTCAGAGTGGTAAAGCATGAATATCTTCAAAGTGAAGAAGTTCAGGAAGCCCCAGAAAGCGGATGGTGAAGAAAAGCATGCAGCAGAGAAGCCATTGCCAGAGGCTGAGGAACCAAAGCCTGAGAATGGTGGTAGTGGTGGTAATGATCAGTGTAAGTCAGCGAATTTGGATCCTGCCTCCGAGGCTGAGGATGACGATGACGATTTTATTACCAATGAGGTAAAGAGGAGGCTGAAGGAACTAAGAAGAAACAGTTTTATGGTTTTGATTCCTGAAGAAGAATCATGCCAAGAGGAGGAGGAGGAAGACCAAGAAGAAGAGGGAGAGACAAGCCCTAACCAATGGAGGGATGTGGAAGCAGAAGGGCAGCAATGGTGGCGTGGTTTCGATGCTGTGTTTGAAAAGTACTGCGAAAGAATGCTATTTTTTGATCGAATGAGCACCCAGCAGCTTAATGAAGTTGGCAAAGGTATATATATATCTTTCTCTGTTCATTGTCAAAGATCAAAACATGATAGCCTTATTGCTGTTTTGAAAAAAGGAAACTTGTAAGCACTGTGGTGTCTTACCGATTGGAGCTTGATTTACACGAATGTTTCAATTACATTGCAGCTATACGTGTTTACAATTGTTCATAAAGGGTTTAATAGTTGGGTTGTGCTGGAAATTTGGTTTAATTTGATTGAGTTTGGTATTTACTTGATTGAACCTATGGAATTTCTCTTTCACTATCCCAATCGAGGCATAGTCTTCTCTGTGCCGGATTGATTTTAGATTTTAGAATTGAGTAAACTATCAAGTCAGTCATTGAATTATATGAGCGTTGTTACTTTAGTCCTTAGCTTTTGTAAATGATTGATTTAACACCTGAAAATTCATGAGTTGTTGCAATTTTTAGTCCCTCTAGGGACTGAGTTGTACAATGATAGAGTATTGATGCAGAGACTAACTTGCAATGGGTCATGAATTTTCAAGACTAGAATCAAGTATTTCCATAAATCAGGGACTAAACTGATCTAGGGACCAAAATGTTTGTTTACTCTTTTAGAATTCAACTGAACATGATTTATAGTATATAATGAGGCTGAGACATGTCTGCCTGCTATTGGATAACAAAGGAGGAAGTAGTTGTATATTGATCTTTTTCAGTATTGTTTGGAGATAGTGACATGAATATTCTCTTTTCTTTTGCTAATTGCTACTTCCAAATGTTTGACTAAATGTACTTTGTGGGTCTTCACATTTGTTTTGTTGTGTGTCACGCCGCATCCTCGCTCCATCAGGTGTTCAGTGCCCTTCAACTCCGTCTCCTCGATCGGCATCGAAGAAACTGGCATCTCCGCTTCGTTGTCTTTCCCTGAAAAAGTTCGAAGGACCCGATGATGATGAAACTGAATATCTTCAGCAGCCTCAGAATGATCCCTACCAAGATATCGAAACAGCATATGTTGGTCAGGTGTGCTTGACTTGGGAGGCACTCCACTGTCAATACACCCAAATGTGCCAGAAGATGTCATGGCAACCCGATAGTCCTACCTGTTACAACCACAGCGCGCAGCAGTTTCAACAGTTCCAGGTTCTGCTACAAAGGTTTATCGAGAACGAACCTTTCGAGAAGGGTCTCAGAGTTGAAATATATGCTCGCACAAGGAACACTTTGCCTAAACTGCTTCAAGTTCCTAATATACAAGGTGAATGATCTATGAACCATTAATATTGATGATTGTGGCTCTGGTATTTATGTCACGACTAAAAGTTCTTGGCTTCATAAATCTTTTTCAGGTTCAGATCAACAGTCAACCGAAGACGAGGATTCAGACATGAGAGTTCTTGCTGCTGACCTTATAAGGATAATGGAAAACTCCATTCTTACATTCCACCTTTTCCTGAAAAGAGACAAGAAAAAATCAAGTGGAGCTCTTAACCCCTTTGGAAATCAGAATCAGCATGCAACTCCCCTACATCAGGTTCAGTCTAGTCTTGAAAAGGTAAATTCAGATGCACTTGTAATCCTATATATATGGTAATGAACCTTTGAAACACTAATAGGATTGAAGTGGTGTCTTCATGTTTGTTCTCGATAGGGATAACGAAAATATTCATATTTAATCGATAATTTGAGTCCAATGTTAATGGGTTCAGAGATGGGTAAAGGTACCCTACCCATATCCTATTTGTAATGATAAAATATTTACTTTAATATATGAAAATATAACATTTTTAAACTTTAAGTGCTTAGAATGTGTAAAATTGTAAAGATAAAATGTTTTATATTTCATACATATCAAAGTAATCTAATAGTGCATTCATATTTATCATTTATTTTTGATAGCTATTGATGTAAAAAAATAGATGAAAACAAGTTTTATATCAATGAAAAGTAATTTATTTTAAAATTTATCTGATTTTGTGTCCAAGTATGGGGATTTGACTATTGGTATGGTTTGAGGATGCGGATTGATTTTGATGATATCCACTGATGTTCGGGTCCAACGATTAGCGTAGCCTATCCATGATCATCCCTAATGTTTATCATCATCACTTAATATGCATTTTCTGCAGCTAAACATAGTTTTTATCTGTATGATTTTCATGTAAATGCAGAAAATAGTGAAACTGAAGGAACTGAAGAGAAAGAAAAAGGGATGGAAGAAGTATTCATGGCCCCAAAAGCAGGAGGACATTCAGCTATTGTTGGGCCTTATTGACATCAAAATCCTATCAAGGGTTCTGAGAATGACTAAGATAACTAAGGAACAGTTATTTTGGTGTGAAGAAAAGATGAAGAAGCTAAATGTATCACATAGTAGGTTAGAGAGAGATCCATGTCCCATCCTCTTCCCTTGCTAGTAATTGATCTCTATGTTATAAATCAATCAGATTATAGATAGATGCTTAATGTGTTAAATCTGAACTTGTTATTTATTAATGTGTAGTGTCATACCAGACAGACTATTGAGTCTTCTAGATTCTACTTCTGTCAGTGTGTATCTCTCTTAATATTATCACATTCCATTATCCCAAAATATGGCATTTTTTTACATATTTTTCAATCAAAACACTCATGGTTAGTATTAGGTTATTGAGATTTTGATTTTACTTTCCACATGTTAAGTTTGAGTTTGAGAGTAATACTTGGGTTGTTTTGTCTTTTTGAATTTTTTTTAGATAAAAAGGTCATTGGGAAAAATGGTATGAGTGCCACAGTGTGTAAAGTAAAATATGTAAAATATGGTATGAGTGCACAAGCCACAAAATATGTAAATTATTTTTACATATTTTTCAATCAAAACACTCATGGTTAGTATTTGGTTATTGAGATTTTGATTTTACTTTCCACATATAAAGTTTGAGTTTGAGAGTAATACTTGGGTTGTTTTGTCTTTTTGAATTTTTTTTAGTTAAAACGGTCATATAGGGAAAAATGGTATGAGTGCACAAACCACAAAGTGTGTATTTGGAAGGAAGGTTTTGTGGCAAGTGGCAGCTACATTGGTGAAATATGAGTGTATAAATAAGAATGTTAAAATAGGTATGGATAAATTTCTTGAAGATTTTAAAATTTGCTATTCACCAGTTTTGATTGAGCATATGATTATAAAATTATTTGATTTAATTGATTTAATTTAACTCTTGACATATATTTTGATTATAATTAAAATAATAATAATAGAAAAGGTCTAGACTAATTTGCTATACCTAGATGAAAATTATAGGAGGCCATTTTTCTAAGAAACAACCAAAATTCACATTGTATCTCGTTCTGGTGCAATTAGGGTGACCATCAAATCTAAATTGACATATAATCTTAATGTTGAAGCCACAACTAAAACCAATTTGTAGGAGGAAACGCAACACTTGAGTTTCAGTTTTTTTTAGTTCGGGTCAATAGGACTGACAAGTTGATGGTTCAAACACGGATTGACGGGTTGACTCAAAAAAAATTTGGGTCAAATGTAATTCGGTCCAATTAGGGTGATCGGACCGAATTGGTGCCTGGTTCACTAGATTTAGGATCAATGGGGCGGTCCGGGTCGGGTTTTTGTACTATAATTCTTGGAACTAGTTAGATTCAATTCAATTTTTTCTTTAAAAAAATTATCATGCGGTGTCGCGTGACACTATGTGATTGAGGCAGAAAAGTGAATACTTGTTCTTCATACGAGTATTCCATATAGTTAAATATTTTCGAGCTTCGAGTATTGTGTTAATTAATTATTCTTTTTATTATTTTAATAAAAAAACCTAAAAAATAAACTACAATTATTTAGAGGCCGAAAAATGAAAATGGTGAGTCCGAGAGAGTAGGAGCCGCATCTATCTTTGGTGGTCCAAAAGCATTTGATGTGTCTCTTTCCAAAAGCATTTTTATTTGTACACGTTGCATGTCTGTCTATTGATCTTGGGTACCACCAACTTTGTCTTTTTAGTTTTTATTACTCATGCTCTGCTACGTGTGTTCTTTTGCATGTGTCACTTACCTAATTTTTTTTTAAAAAAGTAATAAAGAAGAATCAAAAGTTTAGTTAATTAAAGTATTAAACTACTTGCTTGCTTAATCAACATTTAACAACATATATTCACATATGACTCAAGATTATTATGGTAAAATATCAATGTTTCATTAATTCCATTGACTCCAATAATTTGGTTATTTAGACTATAAGTAATTTTAGAATTCACCTCAATATTAACTTTTTCATAATAAAATATTATATTGCTTTCCGCTCACTTTTAATTTTCTACCTACAAGAAGTTGCAATAAATTTTATTTCAATAAAAAATTGTTATAAACTTAAATATAATTTAATTAAGAAAATAATTATATAAAATCTCTTATATTTTTTTATAAACTTTTTTATATTATTTTTAAAAAGTATGATTATTCATATAACAAGTTTTATTTTATATTCTCTTTATTATAATTTTTTTAGTTAAAGATTTTTTTAGAGTAAAAATATAACTTAATCCTTCAATGATACACATGTTAAAAGTTTAATTTTTGAAAACCTAGATTACATATTTTAATTTTTAAAAATTTTAAAAATAATAAAATTTAATTTATTAGAATTAATTTACAAGGTCAAAAATAACTAATAACTTTAATGATCTAAATCTCATAAATTGGGCGATGGATCCTTTGTGATTAACCCCCACCATTTTTCTGTATTTAGACAAATTTGAGGGATAAACATAAACATCTTCTTAAATTAAATGAAACTCTGATTTTCAATTTTTTTTCATGCTCAAATATGTCTAAATGCAGAAAAAATGCAGAGAAATTAAGAGAGAATCAATTGCAAAGGATCCGTTTCTATAAATTGAGATATTAACTTATTTTCTAGAGATTAATTTATTAACTTATTTTCTAAAGATTAATTTAAATATTTTTGCTTAAATTCTAAATAAAAATAATGAAACATTTTTTTTTTATCTAAGATAATTCTATATAATCCATTTTTTTTGGGGTAGAATTTCTTTTGAAAAATTTATTCCAAAAAGTCTCCAAACCCTTACACTCAAAGTTGAGTGAGGTTTTACAAGTGCCATTTGTTTCTTAAACTAACTTCTCTTTCACTCTCATCATATCATATCATCTCTCGTTTCTCCTATTTCTTCAATTGCGAAAAAGGCTTGAAGGCATTCTTAAGGGTTTCTTGCATCCTCTTTTGATGGTCGACACTCTCAGTTGGTAAAATTCTTAGTTTTTTGAGTTTTTCATTCCATGCTCTGAAAATCGTCACCTATCGATCAAAATCCTTGTTACTTGCTACCATTTGGTGATGGCGCCGATTCTTTCTGAATTGTGTTGTTGTAGTTTTGTTTTTTAATAATAGCTTGAACTGCCGTGATTTTTTCCTTGTTTGGAATCTGTTTGTGGTTTATTTTGTGATTAACGTGGTTGCAGAGTTTGAATTTGATGTTCAAATTTGTTTTGTTTAGAGTGCCTGAGGTAGTTTTCTTTCTTCAATTTAGCTTGAGTGGCCATTACAAGGTATACATCATCCAAAAAAAGAAATGTGATTTGAGGGCTTACTTATTTTGCTGTTGCTCTTTGTAAGTCTATAAAAGATGACTTCCTATTGTAGGAAAAAGGACAATATTTACATGACATAATTCCAGAGTATTAAACATGGCTCAAGAATTCACCCATCAGTTGTCAAATGATACAGCACTACGGTCTACGGCTCTCCCACCATAGGATATCAAAGAGTTTTTTTTTTTTTTTTTTTTTTTTTTTTTTTTTTTTCTTTTCAATAATTTTCCAAGATTTATTTGTGTTTTCATTAGGAAGTTGAAACTGTTAATAATACTTTTCTTGCTACATTTATCTTATTAGGAATTTGAAATCGTTAATAATACTTCTCTTGCTACATTTATCTTATTCGTGTTTCCATTTTGTTCTTGCACAAACTTGTTGATAGTCTGTGGTTTTTAGGAATTTCCTTTTTGTTGTACCACAGGATCTACCTCTGGTTCGTAGGAACTTGGAAAGATAATAGTTAATAAATAGGATGGCGACTGAGAAACCTATGACAATGGTGGAACGCAGCCAAACTAGTAAATGGCTTTCCTCAAAGGATATCTCAACATTTGGATCTTCAATGAAAAATAAGGCAACAGAGGAGTTGGACATTTTCTTGAAGGGACACAAGTTCAGTCAAAGACAAGCAAACTTCATTCCTAGTCGAAGTGGTAGTGCTCCACCAAGCATGGAGGGTTCAGTTGCAGCAGTTGGAAATATGTTACCTGTAAAAGATTGCAGTCTGATTTCAAACCCAGATAGTTTGGGCAATGCTCTTGAGGATCACAAGTCTGAAGGAAAGCTATTTGATCCTTCTTATGTTGCAAATTGTTCCTTGGAGCCCAACTTGGATTCTAAGCTCCGGCCACGGCACCTGCTTAGTCAAATTGAAAATGAAGGCATCACTCCTTCAAGTAACGGTGGCACAGCTTCTCTTTCTACTGATGAGGGGCTGAACAAAGAGTGTTCATCGGCACAAGCTTCCATAAACTTATTCAATACTAGTAGTGTACCTAAGCCGGGGCAGAATGCAGCTCCACCAGCTAGTCTCCGCAAAAGCTTGCTAGCTTTGATACAGGTATCACTTATGTGCTAACAATCTGAAAGGGCTTCCTAGGAAAGTTCCTTTTCCATGACAAGTTTTTGGAAATTGAATCAGTAAAATACACCAATTAATGGTGAACAAAGCCATTTGTCTTTTCCTATAATTTGTCTCTTCTTTGTCTAGTGTGTTCGTATTATATATATATTAGTTTAAGGTTTCACTTTAATTGTTATATTTTCTGCCCCCAAGACTTTACATTTTATTGTTTTTAACTCCTATTTCTTAATTTAACATAAGGATACTTTGAAAATGATAGTTGTTCTACATCCTCATTATTTGTTACTAGCTTAATGTCTAGAAAGACTTGCAATTTTTCATTTTTTAGTAGGGAGTAATGGTTTTTCTGATGTTTCCGTTACTATGATGTATTAACCCCCTTTTCTTTTCCTTTTTGTTATCAATCATTAGGAAGACTTCCCCCGTACTCCTTCCCCTGTTTATAATCAATCTCATTTATCAAGTCATGCTACAACTGAGGATTCAATTGATGCTGATGTATATGCAATTTCCTCAACTGTTTCTTCTATAGATTTATCAAATCAGTCAAACTCCACTACTTGTTCTACTAGTGTTGTGGAGACAGGTGCCCTGAACATAGATGCTTGTGAGTTAATATCAAATGATGTCACTTCGGAAAACTTCCTGAACTTGCAGAATGCTGATGGAACCCAAAGCCTGCTCGAGGATTCAACATGCAACAAAGATGCTGTGCTTGAGGATTATGTATCAATGAATGGAGTTATGCATCCAGAGGAGCGTAAATTGAGAGCATCTAATGTTAGAAGACAAAAGCAAGAACAATATTTTGGCAGGAATAAGCTAAATCAATCTTTTACTCATGGCTACACTTATGAAGTTCCAGGTGCGAGGTCGCAAGTAGTTTCTCAAGGGATGAACCATTCACAAAGTTACTTGGGAATGCTTGCATATAGTCATTCACAGTTTTCATCTCTTGGGATGCAATCATCGATGCCTTCTCCTGGACTTGCAGGTCCCTTATATGCAACTCCATCCCCATTTATGACTTCAGGAAACCCTCTTTATCCTAATTTCCAACCATCTGGGTTACTCTCTCCACAATATAGTTTAGGTGGATATGCTTTGAGTCCTACTTCAGTTCTGCCATATATAGATGGGTATTCTTCTCAGGGTGACCTACCTCTTCCATTTGAAGCTGCAGGTCGTGCAGACCTGAATGGTCATGCCACCTGTGTCTTATCAGAAGGGGTTCCACAGGCATGTGATCCTCAAAATCGAAACAAGATTTATGGGCAGTATGGATTATCTCTGCAACCTTCATATTCTAATCCATTTAATATGCAATATTATCCCCACTCTTTTGGTGATGCATATCCTGCTGCTATTCAGCAGAATCAATTAGCATCAAGAACTCTGACTGAAGCGCAGGTCACTTCTCTAGTTTCACAGCAAGATTCAGCTGTTCCAGCTTATCTAAATTATCTGAATTCTCAGTCCCCATTACATGGTAGCTTTACCATTCCAAGTTCAAAAAGCATGGGGATCTCTGGAAATAGCCAATTTGGAAATTCAAGTATGGGTGTCACGACACAGTTTCATGCTTTGTCTCTTGGTAGTCCAATCCTTCCATCCTCACCAAGGGGTGGAACTAACCCTCTAAGTGGACAAAATAAGAAGATTATGCCTAATTTTTCTTCCAGAGATGCAGGATTTTCTTCTGGACAGAGAGGAAATAGGAACTTTGATGACCCCAAGAAGCAATCTTTTCTTGAGGAGCTTAAATCCATCAGTTCTGGGAAGTTTGAACTCTCTGATATAGCAGGGCGTATTGTTGAATTCAGGTATTTGTTGAGATGTTTATTCCAATGTTATTATGTCTGGTAATATCTCCTCTATGAGATGGAAAATAATTTGTTTATTAATGTTTGGCTAAGCATTGACCAACATGGAAGTCGATTTATCCAGCTGAAGTTGGAAAGTTGCAGTGCTGAAGAGAAGGAGTCTGTTTTTGAAGAACTCTTACCACATGCCTTAAAATTAATGAAAGATGTGTTTGGTAATTATGTGATTCAGAAGGTATACTGTCCAAATCAGAATTCCCTATATTTTGTGTTTTGTTTTTCAACTCACTCTGGTTTCTGCATTTCTGATATGTTCTTTAAATGATTGTCTCATGGTCCTAATTTAGTATTGTTCAATGCAGTATCTTGAGCATGGAAGTCCTGATCAGCGAAAGAAGCTTGCAGATCAACTCTCTGGACATATTGTACCATTAAGTTTGCAGATGTATGGTTGTCGTGTTATCCAGAAGGTATGATGATTTCCTGAATAAGTACTTGCAATAGTTATGCAATTTCCTGTTCCCTTTGTATGTGATCTAAAGAATATTAGCTTTCTCTGAAATTTTCTAGTTTAGTATAAACATTTCTATGTCCATGTTGCTTTACTTGCAGAGTTACTTCATTCCTAATCCTGATACAATCTTTCCTAATGATTTTGACGATATCACACAAGTCTTATGATTTTTCCTGCGGTCTGAAGGAAGTGGAAAAGAGAAGCATTTATGTTGTGTAAATGTGTAATACAATCGTCTGGGAAATTTTTCATATGATTCTTCCCATAATTTAGTTCCTTTAACATTGTTCTGTTTTATGAAGAATCAATATCTTTTTAAGTTGCAATGGTCGATAGATTGATGGCCTACTTTATTTTTCCCCCCTTTTTAGTTCATGTATGTACTACTATGCACCCTTCATCTTTTTACACCCTTCATAAAGTTGATGTTATTTCAATTTTGGGATCGTTGTTCTAGGCTCTCGAAGTTATTGAGCTTGATCAGAAGACACTATTAGTGCAAGAGCTTGATGGACATGTTATGAGATGTGTACATGATCAAAATGGAAATCATGTCATACAAAAATGTATAGAATGCATTCCAGTGAACAAAATCCATTTTATTATATCTGCTTTTCAAGGCCAAGTTATTGCTCTTTCTACTCACCCATATGGGTGTCGTGTTATTCAGGTAATGATACACTGGTTTTGATGCAGAGTACTCTACCCATGAAATCTTCCAAATAAAATTTATATATTTGTTTGCCTGTGTAGAGAGTTTTGGAGCATTGTTCAGATGAGCTACTTATTCAACGTATAGTGGATGAAATCCTGGAATCTGCTTGTGTCCTCGCTCAAGACCAATATGGCAATTATGTGACTCAGGTCCACATTGTGTATTTTCATGCTTGATTCAGTCCCTAAAGTTCTTCATGCCAATGAAGATATTTGAGTTATTCATGACCCTACTTGCATAATATTTTCTTTAGTTTGACATAGTCGTTTGGCATACTTTTTCTTGAGGAATAAAACTGAACTGGTTGAATGGATATTGCGAAGATAATTACATGGGATTTCAGTAAGAAATTATCGGACTTTGGATTGTTTGTGGTTATAACAATAAGCTATTAACGAAAGGGGGCGATAATGTGTACAGGAATTCAACAGACATGGAATCTGCTTTATTTTAAAGTTAAAGATTAATCCACAGATTCTATTATGGGCAAGAGAATTCTTTCTTAGTCAACATAAACTATTAAGCTTTTGAGGTTTTCACCTGACCTGCAACTTTCAAAGTTTAGGATTAAATTTATTGAGGAAGCTTATGTACATTCAAACAATGAGACATTTCTCTGTTGAATTAGTTTATTTTTTGGTATATGATTGTTAGATAGCAGTGAGTAGTCATTGACTGGTAAAAAATCAATATGGCATCATTAGTATTCAAATGTTTAATCATTTACTAGATCTCTCTCTCTCTTTTTCTCTCCACACTTGTGGCTTTTCTTTCTCCTGCTCTTTTGTTCGTTGTTTTTTTTCCCTCTTTCTTCTTTCCTGTAAATCTAAAGCTTAAATTGAAATTGCTCTGCAGCATATCTTGAAGAGGGGGAAACAACATGAAAAGAGTCAAATTATAAGCAAATTGACTGGGAAGATTGTACAGTTGAGTCAGCATAAGTATGCTTCTAATGTTGTTGAGAAGTGTTTGGAGTATGGTGATGCGACAGAGCAAGAGGCCTTGATTGCAGAAATTATCGGGAAACCGAGTGAAAGCGACCATTTATTAGTAAGTAAAATAATCACCAGCATACAGTGTAGAAGAAACTTGCACTGAACAAGCTAATTTGTATGAAGCAACTTAGCCGTTGGACTTGAGTGAAACTATTTAAACCCTTGTGAAGCACTTAATAGTTCAACCTGTGTTGGTATCTTTTCATTGGCTTTTTGTCAAAATGAAGTCAGAGTGATAGGGAGAGAGAGCTAGTTTACTATATACTTTACAGTTACTGATCAGTAGCATTTTATGAGATTCTTTTTCAGTCATTGCTGCTCAAAGTAAAATTAGACCAATGTTTTTAAGATATTTTAATTGAGGAAACCTTCTTTATAGTCTTGAAATTTGTCCCAAAATTATGATTTTGCCCATAGATATTAAAATAAACTTTTTGTTCCCTGCTTTATTTACAAACATCAACTATTTAGTCTTCATAGATGTTGTTTTAGAGATTAAACAGTCAACTTTTGTAAAAAAAAAAAAAATCAAGGATCAAAAAGTGTATTTCCATTTTCTAATATCCAGAGACTAAATCGTATGTATGAGACCAATTCAGGGACAAATAAATTGTCTTTTTGTGGTAAAATTCAATCATACATTTGTCTTTGCACGTTGATGATGAGTATTAGTTCTGATATTTCATATTCTTTTCCTTCATAGTTTATATAATATTCAAATATCACATATTGTTGGTATATATTTCTAAAACATTGTGGCTGATTATCTTATTGGGGTTGTGCATAATGTAGACCATGATGAAGGACCAGTTCGCAAACTATGTGATCCAGAAAATTCTTGATATATGCAATGACAGGCATAGGGAAATACTTCTCAATCACATAAAAGCTCATACAGATTGTTTGAAGAAATACACATATGGCAAACACATTGTTGCTCGTTATGAGCAACTTTCTGATCCAGGTGAGTAGATATTCCATTTGAGTAAACTATTAATTTAGTCATTAGATTATAAAGGATTAAAGGTGTTGTTATTTTAGTCTTTGAATTTCTGAGACGTTTAATTTAATTCCTTAAAATTCATGACTTGTTGTAATTTAGTCCCTCCAAGGACTGAAGTGTACTCTGTTAGGGTGTTCGTGGAGGGAATAACTTGTAACGAGTCATAAATTTTTGAAGATTAAACCAAACATTTCTAAAAATCAGAGACTAAAATGGCAGCGTCCATATAATTTAGGAATTAGAATCAGTTTACTCTATTCCATTTTCTTATGCATGTGCTTGCACGTCCATATCCTGAGATCTATTTTTTAGATAACTTGAATAAAAGCTTCTCAACTCTCAAGAATAACTTGTTATTTTCTTCCATTTGATAACAGATATGCAGTAAGTGAGGCCGAGATTTATTGAGATAGTTGGGTATGGAAATTTTATCTTGCACTAACTGAGATCAAGCCTTCAGTTACTAAAAGAAAGAAATGAAAAGAGTTAGAAGTTACAGCCTTCTATGATATGATGCCAGTATATATATATATATGATGTTATCTAGCTATACTCAATATGGTGAAGAAAATTTTAGTTTACTCTGAACTCTGTTTCATATTGACATATGTATATGGACATAAATGACATGTATATAAATAATTAATGACATGTGGAGCATAATATTCAGGATATGGGCATATCTTATAGAAAATATGATATGATATCATGTGTACTTACTTTTAAAGGATGGCATATATAAAAATCACTGGATTTCCACTAATCTCCAAATGGCTCAAACACAAGCATGATTTTTATAAGAGGAAATTTACTTTCTCATCTTTAAATCTATCTTAAAATTATAATTTTATATCCAAATATTAAAAATATATTTCTTGATCTTTGATTTTTTTTTTTTTTTTTTT